>PVLC010013981.1:0-40303 GCA_004027655.1 Graphiurus murinus | reverse complement strand
AGACATATATACATACTGAGGAAGTCTGAATTCTGCTGGGATTTTCATCACTTAGTCATAGTATTAGCAAAGAAATCTGAAATCGCCCCATTAGCCTTTAGAGTAGGGCCCAAAGGAAATATAAACCAGACGAGGTCTGTTTCCCAAGACCCAGAGCTGAAGCTCTTGCTGAAGTCTAGGCGTAGATGGAAAGAATGCACAGCCACTCGGCATGGTCTAAACTTACCACGCCTTGACACGGAGAGAGATGAGTGTTATTTACTCTGGCGACCACTTGGCTGATAGAAGATATAAGGTCATCCAGCTGGTTTGGAAACTTAATTTACTATCTCCCAGATTCACATTGTATTTATTTGAGAAGGAAGAGTAGCCAAAGGCTCTTATTTATTTTGCTGTGACCAAAGCTGAAGGAAGCTAAAATGAATTTTCGAAGCATCTATTACCTGCTAAATGCACATTACCCATTAGATTACAGGGCTGTGCTCTGGCCCCAAGTCATTTTGATGGCAAGTCAGATTAGAGTGAAATTTATTGCAGATGAAAGAGGGTGTCAATTTCCAGTGTGGTTGCTCCTCTGAAGTGATTACAAAAGAGAGGAGGAGAATGTGATGTGAAGGGAAGAGATAATAGTTGTGGGGTCATGCTTAAGAACGCATCCTTCTGAAATGATACACATTCAAAAAGTCAGTCATTAAGAGTTTACTGGGTATCTGTTTTGTGTGGGTGCAGCTTTGTAGAAGCTGAAGATGAGCAGATGAGCAATATGTATCAATTAGTCTAGTAGTGTATCTTTTAAAAATAAAAAGTCACATGACCAGGTAATAAATCCTATTTGAACAGGAATAGTTCTTGAGAACTTAATGCAGTGTGATATGAAAATGCGATCAGCTTTATGTTGAAGAAGTAGGCATGGGGGAGGAAGTGTTATGTTTTTAAAGACTAAGCTTTATCCCTGGCTGGGAAAGATAGAAGAGGCCTTTGTGTTCCACAGCTTTAAACTCAATAGCATTGGCTAGTGAAAATTTTAATTCCCATAGTAATAAAATGACAGGATGGGTGGTGGTTCAGTGGAGGAAAGAAAGGAAACCAGGACTGAGTACACCCTGAACTTTAGAAACTGGCACTCAGGTGGGAAGCTCTTCTCCCCTCACCTGAGCAATGTAGGGAGAAAAGATTCTCAAATGGGTGAGGCCTGGACTAACATCTGTGGGAATGACAGTAGCAGCACCATCTTGAAATGGGGATGAAGCCCTGGTGGCCATGCTGGCGCAGAGACATGTTCAGGAGAAGAGCCACAGGCCACCCTGAGACTATGCTGGTCAAGAGACACTGGCCAGACAAGACTAGCTTCAAACAAAACCACAGTCCAAGACCTTAGTGGGGCCCAGCTCATATTTTTGAATTCATTTTTTATAATCCAACCATCCCAAAAGGCATGAGAAGAGAACTTTACAGTAAGAAAATCCAGAAAGACTCTCTGATGGTAAAAAGCTCCAACTTAACTAGACACATAAACATGCAGGTTTACAGTTGCATGACAGTGTGATAAATCTTAACAGGACAATTTACTCAGATTTTCATGTAGTCAGATATAGAATTCAATCACAATTGCACTTGAGAGCGAGTCTCCCTGACATTGTGTAGGTGTCTGATCACAGCAACTTTTGGGGCATTCAGGTAAAGAGATTTTTTTCCAACAGTCATAAGGTAACTGAGACACATTTGGCACCAGTTTAGAGTGTGTATAGCAGAGACCTTTGCAGAGTATGCCATGTCCCATGCTCCATATTTGTAAAGTGGCAGTCATGAAGTTGGGCCTCCTAATTCCAGAAAGATCCCCTACTTCTGGTTCCTTTGCTCAGGGAAGCCGTTTCCCAGATGAACAGGAAACACATACTGGTCAATGCAGAGCAGTACAACATTGCCCTAAATGTCAGGATTTCCAGTCTATCAACCTAATCCAGCTGTTTTTAATACAGCCACAACCTGTCCACCTGATTCTATTTTATGGATGCACATTAACTAAGGAAGAAATTGAAGGTTAGTTGGCCATATTATCACTTAACACGTCAGTGCCTAGGCTACTATATGTATATAAATAATGAGATCTTTGTTACTGCCTTATTTTGGGCAAATCTGCTAGAATGAGAATGTTACAATATATATGCATCCCACAGAAACCAAATGGACTACAGATTTGGAGAACATTTCCATCTCTAGTAGTATTTAGACTAAGTGTAAAAGCTTTTGGGGTTATAGATATGACATAAATTCTACAAAAAAAGCACGTGTGTGTGTGTGTGTGTGTGTGTGTGTGTGTGTGTGTTGTGTGCAAGTATATGTATGTGTCTCACGTCTGGGAAGAGTACATGGCTTTGATAATATTGGGATGATGTGCAAAAATAACTATCCAGCAGATCCTATTCATTTGAGAAAAGTACTAATACCTAAGTACTATTTGTTCTCCTGTCTATAGTAAAATATTTTATAGAGAAGAATTGTGACGATTTTGTAAAATGCTGAACAACTCTCAGCCCTTTTCTGTGTTCACAACTCTATATTATCACTTTTATTTGCAAGGCACATTTCTGTTGCAGAACTTGTAACATTGAGAAATAATGAGTTATCAGCAAACACTAAAAATTAAAAGAACTTTGATTGAATTTCATAAGCTGCTTAAGATTCTTGTGCTCCCAGATTGCAATGAATGTTTACACTTCTGTTAATAAAATTCTATCAAACAAATGACAGGTACCAATTAAAACCAATCATCAAGCAGACTCTTCCCACAATGCCTGAAGTAGAAACCTTAGATGCTGGCTTGCAGAGTGTCACCTAGCAGAGAAAATCTTTGATTCTCAGCAAGTTCTATGGCTTGCAGCGTTTCAGCCATTTTAATGTGGGAGAACCAGAGAAAATAGAAAATGACTTTTGGTGTTTGCTGAAGCATGGAGAAACATCAACTTGTGGTTCAAGCTGCTGAAACAATAGATGTCTATCTTAGTAGATGAGTACAACCTTTGACAACAAACAGATCCCCACATGTAGAATGTCTCAGATGTAGTAATATTTTTTTACTCACCTAAAACCCTAGCAGGTATTTTGGGTTAGAGGTCAGTTCCTGTCCAAGTAGAGTCATTACAGTCTGGGCACCTTCAGTCTTACTGTCTCTAACTTCATCATCCAGCCTGCAGGTCTACTTCGTAGTAACATGGAATGGTGCGTACTATCTCTGCTCACATACCACTGAAGGAATTCAGTCCTGGGCGCACCCGACCCATGGGAAGCTGGGAAATAGAACTATGCGAAGAGTCTAGAATTGGAAGAAAATAGGAGTTTGGCAAATATCTAGGTGTTGCCCAAATATCCAAGTATGATTCCTATTGTATTTGAATGCAATGGGTTCACTTTTTGGTGAGCACAAAGCCAACAAACACAACCAGGAGACACAAGAGTGAAAAAAGGTTTATTACTTGCAGCAAGTAAGGAGTGTGGTACAGACCATTCTCAAAGCAAATGTCTCCTCAAAGAAAGCAAGCAAGGGCTTTTATTGGAGAAACCTATACTTACTCATCTAGGAGGGGTTTGTCATCACATGTGGAGGTAAACACACTTAAGCATGATCAGCTGGAGGTCATATATGTAAAAGTTAAAAAAATAAAACTGGCAGATGGGAACACTTCTAAGTGGAGAATTTAATATTATCATGAGAAAACTTTACTCTGGGTCACTTAAAAAAAGTGAATTGGAATTTCTTGGCAATTTTAGCTGGTTCTTTTTAAGTTTCTCTGGAGGGTTTTCTATGAAACAAACAAAGAAATACCCCCAAACAAACAAACCCAAAAACAATGATGAAGTGTAAACAGTCATTTAAAAGGCAAAAATGAAAAAGACAGAAAGAAAAAGAAAAATGTATGATACTTGCTAAGGATGGAAAGGTAGACTTTATTCACAGGGGGCCACTGTGATAGACATAGATTCTACTACAATGGGTCTTATAATCAGGGAGAGAGATTAGACTCAATTCCTACAAGGAACAGTAGGGACTTATAACCAAGGAGTAGCATGAGGTGTCAGTGGGTGGAAATTACTAAGAGGAAACATTAAGATAACGATTTTCTGGGTAAATGACTTGATAGGATTATTACTGAAGGCAAGCTAGGGTGATAAAATAAGGATAGGTAGTCAAATCTCCAGAAGGGGGACTTCTGATAAACTGACTTAGTAGGAATCTTATTAGAAGTGAATTCCTCAAAGATATAGTGAGAAGCCCAAGGTCAGGCCTAGTCAGGCAGAGGAGTCTTCTAGAGTTTCAGTCAAAGGAGAAATATCTTTGTCAAGTGGCAGGGGAATCATTGAAGCAATCAAAGAAATTCTCTGAATTGATGTGTATGCTTGTACTAGTCCCTGGAAGTTTTTGATTGCGAAGAGGCACACAATTATGTGAATTTCTGCTTTTAGTATGAGCCCTTTGGCACACACCAATTCAAGAGGCCTATAAATATAGGTGACCAAAATCCCATGTGCAAGAATTTGACCACATCCATCTAGGTCCAGGCTTACTGGAGATGGAGAGCTAGTTGCTAAAATTTATTTTAACTCTTTGTACATCTGATGACTCATTTGTGCCTAGGACAGACCGTTTTCAGGATGCTCAATTCTAACTTTTTCAGTTCTCTCTCTTGAGTCTTTAAATAAATTTCTTTATCATTGTATTTTCCTTTCCCTGACTACATAAAAACAAAAATAAGAACTGGCAATGGAAGATTGAGAAGCTGTGTCAGAACATGGATCACCTGACTATAGCTGGGAACTCTTGGCTCCTGGGATAATGTTGAGAGAAAAGTTCAGTATAAATGACATTTTAAGGTGATACATGCCTTCTTTAAAAAAATATCTTAAGGTATTGGCTAAAATACAGCACCCTAAGGATGCAGTTGTCCCTTCGTATATATGGGGGATTGGTCTCAAGACCTCCCACAGATACCAAAAGCTGTGGATGTTCAACTCCCTTCTACAAAGGGGCATAGGTATATGCATATCATTCTATATTCTTTAAATCATCTATTACTTATTAGTACCTACTGCAATATAAATGATATACAAATATTTGTTATACTGTATTATCATGGTTCCCTAAATAATACAGTGTAACAATTGTAAACTGTGCATATTCAGTAGAGATGAAATTCTTTTTGTTTTCTCAAATATTCTCCATCTGCTTTTGGTTGCATACACAGATGCAGAGCTTGTGGATACAGACAGCACACTGTGTTTTTGGTGAAAGCATAAGCTCTTGGGATAGTAAGGTTAAATGACAATCTAGAAGATCCCATACAGAGTTAGCAGCTGTGAGAAAGCAAGTGGTCCAAAAATTCATGGCCTTATTTCCTAAAGCCAGGTAAAATAAGTGGTGTCATTTCTTCTTTGGCATGAAATAGTTACACGGGGTGAACTCAGCCTGTCCTCCATATTATTCATAATACAACCTAGAGTTTTTTGCAGTTGTCAGGGAAATAATGAAATCACAAGCAATAGTTCATGAGTAGAACTGGGTGTTATGGTCCTCAAAAAAAAATTTTTTTTTTTGCTGAGAGTGCATGAGGAAGATTTGAGCTGTAGGAGTCAAACTTGGGTCTGTTATGAATTCCAGAACTGAGGGGCCCAGGAAAAGCTTCTTCCGGGGGCAGTGCAGAGAATCTGAGCTCCTCTTATAGAACACAGATGCTTTATTGGAAGGAAGCGATTCAGATCAGAAGCTGGGCAGCATCCAGTGTCATGAACTTAGAGTTTAAAATATCTGTCTGCAACCCCACTGGCCAGCTAGGATTTCCTGCTGACCCTGGACATTCAAAGGATTCCAAGTTGGCACACACGTTTGCCTCCTCCTCACATGCCAGATGTCTAACAGAGAATTTCTAGGCTTTGAAACAGGTAGCACATGTTTTGTGGTTTTGTTGTTAATTAAGGACTGAGGTCAACACCCTGAGTAGTAGAAATGGTTCAACTATCCCTTTAAATAATGCAATTTGAACTGAGTAAACACAAACTCACTGGGATAGATGAATGACAACATTAAAGAGGGATTTTAAAAGTAAGTGCAGCTGTGTTGTTGTTAAAGGAAGTAGGCAGCTGGAATCCATAGGATCCCAGTCTGGTCATTACTCCAATAGACTACATTTTAATATTGATTGTTCAGTGTTAGGAAATATAAAAACCACAAGCTATCTCTACTAGAGAGTAGCTTGTTTGAAAACAATGAAACAGAGTCAACAAAACGTGAAATACTAAACTTGGGGATTATTTAAGAAAAAGTATCTGTTGAAGGATCTTTTTTTTCCTTTTTTTTTTTTTTCAGTACTGGGGATTGAACTCAAGGGCATTCTACCTCCAAGCTATACCTCAGCTCTATTTTTTATTCTTTATTTTGAAACAGGGTCTCACCAAGTTGTGGAGTGCCTCACTAAGTAGCCGAGGCTGACCTCGAACTCGGATCCTCTGGTCTCAGCCTCTGAAATGCTAGGATTACAAGTGTGCGCCACGACGCCTGGCTCGAAGGATCATTTTTTAAAAGAAGCTATTATCATGTCTCATACCAAATAAGATAAACACTTGCCCCAAACTGTATTTTAGCTCAGTATCTGAAGGAACTAATAAGATGTAACAGCTAGTTCAAAGGAAAATTCACTAAAATATATATTATAATGCATGAGTATACAAATATTTGCAAATAAATAATGCTAGAAATGAATTTACAAATAAGTGCAAAAGTGGCTTTTTATACAGGGGCACGAGTGGATGTGGGGTAAGGGAAGTCAAGTTCTTCCCACTTGGATAAAATTAATTTGCATATCTATGGAAAGAATCATTTGCATTTTTATTAGTTATTTATAAATTATAAAGTTCTAAATAGCTCAAAGGCAATGAAAGGGGAAATCTCCAGTGATTCAAAACATCTGAAATTAGATAATACCTAGTTTTCCATAAAAGACACACAGTAATTTTATTGGTCTATTTAAAAGTCTTTTCAATTTATCTTGACATAAGTGGAATAGTGGTCCTCAAAGTTGGTCCCTGGACCAGTAGCAGAAGCATCACCTAGAACTTGTTAGAAATACCGATTCTTGGGTACCACCCCAGACCTACTGAATGGGAAACTCTGGAGGTGGAGTCTAGTAATTTGTTGTAATGAGCACTCCAGATGAGGCACACTCAAGTTTGTGAGGCTCTGTTGGATGATTTAACTTGTCTCTCATATTACTGATTAGGATCCAGACTCAGCAAAGTTGGATGCTACTTGTGGGATATTGAAAAGTTGCAAATGATTTTTGTTCAGTAGAGATGCGAATGATTTCTGTCTTGTAGACAAAATAACTTCAAAGGCTGTGATTTTTGTATCTATCACAGTTAGCACTCATGTCTGTCTTTCTTTTTTTTTCTTCTAAGCATCCTACAAATTTTAATTTCTAACAAGTTACTATTGGTCTCCATAATCCACTGAAGCAAAAAGCTTCTGGAGTCCTTATTTTGATTAAAGAGGAAAAGGTCCTGGAGGCCCAAAAGTAAGACAAATACAGTGGACTACGCCCAGCCATGACCTGGCCATTTCTTCCTGTGACTTTACAAGGACTCACTGTGAGGGAGTCTCAAGCACCAGTTATGTAAGGCCCTGGCCATGCATGGATTTTTTGTCCACAAGTACAGGGAGCTCTTGGTTGGTGACCTTTGGACTCTAAGATAACTCTGGTTTGATGGTTTGGTGACTTTGGATCTGATTTGTTGGTTTTATTTTTACTGTTTGTTTGGGTTTGCTATTTTGTTGTAAATTTATTTGTTGTTTTTATGTTTCTGTAGCTAGCATCTTTAGTTGCTTTTATGGCTTTTGATGGACAGTGTTAGGAGAGAGAGTAGTGAGGCTACACCAGGGCTCTTGACCAGCTCTCTCCCTGTGAGGATGCCCTGGAGGGCCATTATAAGATCCTGTGGGAGACTTGGCAGGGCACTTTTGCCCAGGTCAAACTGGCCTTCCATATCCTCACTAGGACTGAAGTGGCCATGAGGGCAATGCCTAAGAACAAGTATATACTTCCCCTTTTCTATCTAAAATGAATATATAGAAAACAGTGGAACACCCAAATGTCCTCTGTTTCAGATTGTAGACACCACCTACTACATCTATCTGGTGATGGAGCACGTGTGAGGAGGGCACTGGTTCACTGATATACCAGAGGAGGAGGCCTGGTGGCTGTTGAAGCAGATCCTGTGCATGGTCTGAATGTGGTCCAGCTGTTGCAGTTTGTAGTCTGTCTAATCTGGTGATGGAGCACGTGTGTAGAGGGCATTGATTCACTGGCCTGCGGGAGGAGGAGGAGGCCCAGTGAATCAATGTTGAAGCATTGAAGCAGATCCTATGCACGGTGTGCTACTGCCACAAGGAGGGCATCATGTACAGGGACCTTGAGCCAGAGAACATCCTGCTGGACCAGGAAGTCAAAGTCATAGACTTCGGGCTGAGCAGCAAGATCACAGGTAGGTGGAAGATGAAGGCATTCTGTGGCAATCTCCAGTTCTGCCTCCCAAAGTTGTACCAGTCCCAAAGACCTGCCCTGGACTCAGCCAAGTAGCTCTAGTGAAAAAGGAGAAGAGGCACAGAAGATTACTTAACATCAAAGCATCTTCATAGAGAGCAGACCACTTAGACAATACCACTTAGACAATTCTTCCACTTAGACTCAGCTGCAGGAGGGACACACAAACTATCTGGGGCTTCTCCACAGGGATTGCAGTCACAAGGTCATCTGGAGCCTTCCGGACACGAGGGGCCCCTGTGCCCCCACCCAGAAGCAATCTCAGAGACTTTTCCCTGGGAAACTTCCCTCTGCCCTGAAATGGTTATTAATAAATTTATGTTTCATATGAATCTTATAATAAAATTGGTGATCCTTCCTGCCTTCCCATTCTTTGACTGCATTGTTCTGCCCGCTTGTAAACTGCAACACACCTCCCCTGCCAGCAGATAACAGTGGAGGCTGAGCAGGTCTTTGAGCAGAGCCTGAATAAATCTGTGAGCTAGGACGAGCACAATGTCTGGAGATAGCTTGTCAGGGCAGAAGTCATCCTGAGCAGCAACTGGGGCAGGTGTTCTATTTGGATTTCAATAGAAGTCTCCTAGCTCAAGTTTGTCCAGTAGACTGATTAAAACACAAAAAGATTTTAGATCCTGGATTAGAGTGCTCTCTTCTCCAAAGCTGTTCATTTGTAAGATTCCCACCATTGCCTGGACCAACAATTCTTTTTATAACATCTTTTAATGACACCGTTTTATAACATCACAGCTGGCACTCATGCTTGCATTCTTTCTTTCACTGACCACAGACAGCAGTCTCCCCTGTCTTTGATCTTACTTTGTCATCCTACTGGTTTCCTTATGAATGAGGTAAATAAAGTCTTCACAAGTCCTCACTAAATATTTGAAGATAATGTCTTTAACTATAAAATTATGTTGTGACATAATGCAACTCAAATCAGAGGTGTTTTGACATAATAAAGGGAACATAAGGCTATGGAGGCAGTAGAAGGAGGAGCTACTGGACTGATTTGGAATGTTCTCAGGGACACCATTCTACCATAAATCAGGCCTTGGTCCAAGTTTGCAGTGTGAGTTATGTGAATAGTACCCAGTCCTCTCCATGGCTATCTCTGGTTGAATTTTCATTCTACCCCTTCTTTCTTCCTATTACTACCTCCCACCCCTCTCCCCCCACCACACCACCAAGTTATGTTTTGCCATCTTGAAGGTCTGTGCCAATACTTGTACCTACCAGGAGAAAATATCAGTGATAAAGACATATTAGATTCTAGAGAGGAAAACAATTAAATTTTTATGATAAAATAAAAGTAGATCTCATTATGTTTTAATTGTGTTCTCTTTGGATATTCCCAAAAATATTTCAAGGATGCTCATTAATTTTCACCTGACTTTTAGATATCCTGCTGAAAAAAAAATTAATATGGAAAGGGGGTCCAAAGGACATGTCCTTTCTTTGCCAACTCTTATAAAACCCTTAAGGGAAAAAAACACTTCATGAAAGGGAACTTTCTGAGCTAGGAGCTCTGAGGAATTCTTCTGCTTTGCTTTCAAGTAGAGGGGGATCTTTACTAAATTATAGAATTTCCTATTGTTCAGATGAAATTGGTCATTGAGGAAGGTTCAACAGGGAGCCATAGACATATTTAAAGAACTGGAAAGTATTAACAGGTGAGACTGAGTTGAAGAAGCATAAGATTCAGAGCATCATTAACTAAAAAGTCTTATAAAATGCATGTTCTCCCAACACCCATCGTAATGAAAAAAAAATGAGTGAGCCCCATTACAGATAGGAGTATATACAAACTACCTTTGGCTCCACTTACATTTATCGCATGACTTTTCCTCTATGGACTTTCTATTCTGGTTCTGTGGTTTGTCGGCCCTTAGACACATTAAACACAGGGTCACCTGTAGACAGTTTTATCTGTTCTGCATGGCATTTAAAACAATTAGATATTGAATGCCTTTAGGTCCACATTTACCTGCTTTATCTGAACTGAGTGTTGTTCACTGTCTCCCAGACTATTTCTCTTTGAGATCTTCCAATTTTAGCTTTCCAGTACACGAAGTGGAAGAAAATTATTCATTAAATAAGCATAGAGACATAATTAAATTCTTACAAGGAGAGAGTGAGAGAGAAAATGTGACAAAGACCTTATAAAAACCATGGATTGGGAATAGGCTAAGAGGTCATGCAGCTTCTGCACACTCAAACCTTCCCAGGAGCATGAAATTATTTTGTGTAATGATCCCCACATACACAACCCAGGGCTCCAGCAGATTATCTTGATTTACTCTTCGCAAAATTTGTCCTGGTGGTAATCACATGGGCAGTATGACTCAGTGCACAACATCCTTTCATCTGCACAAACTGTCCTATAATGGAAACCAGAGCGATTACCCCACTTCCCTCTGTCTCTCTGTCTCCATGAGATCTTACCAGGCTCTGTAAACAAGGGAAAGGCCCCCTCAGTGAATGACTCCACAGTAAATAACTTCAAAGACATTTGTGGTATTCCATTCACAACTATTTCTAATTTGGGGCAGATGTACATATGCAAAATGACTCAGTTAGCTGTATGCGGTAATGCGGTATTTACATTGCAGAGCTATGGGTCCAGGCACTGATCTCTTCCTTTTCCCAATTGTAGTTTGTTTGGAGGAGGCATTCTGGGGTGGGGAGCAGCCCTCTGCTGCCAGGCTGGCTGTGTGTGGCCTTGGGGAAAATCTGCTTTGAATGAAAATACTGGCTGTGGATTTTCATCACCAGAAAGAATGCTCAAGGGAAAGTATCGGCAGAGAAATTCCTTTGCCTGGAAATCAGAGGATGGGGGGTAGGGGAGAATTTTCAGAAATGCCCCGCAGGATGCCTTTGTCTCTTAAGATGCATTAATAGTAAATGTGTCTCTGTGCAGGCAGAGCTCAACTCCCCCAAGATACAAAGTACAGTATTTTATTTGTCTAAATCCATTCCTTCTTTATCAACAGGAGGCAGATAGGAGAAGCAAAACATCTGGGATTGAGGACCTCATTTCTCATCCTTGTCATTTAATTTTAATGAACATTTTCCCCCCAATTCTATCAACTTGTTTTGTTGGGGCTCAGAAAGAAATACCTCAAAGTATGACATTTTGGCACACTGACTACTTTGAGTTGAATGACTTCAAAAAGGTTTCAGAAGCAAAGTCCCTTTCTGACCTTCTAACCTGCTCCCCTTTCTTCCCCAAGTCAAGTCAGAGAACCTAGAATTCCTCTTTCCCAAGGTGGATCATAAAAACTAGAACCCCTCTGAAATTGGTTAAGGCCTGGTCACACCACACATAAATCCCTTAAATAAAAAAGTGTGCCTGGCATAGTGATACACACCTGTAATCCTGGTACTTGGGAGGCTGAGATAGGAGAATCACAGGTTCAAGGTTAGCTGCAGCAACTTACGTGAGATCCTATCTCAAAATAAAGAAAAATAAAATAGGGCTGGGAGTATAGCTTGGAGGTGGAACACCCCTGGATTCAATCTCCAGTACCAAAAGAAAAAATAAAAAGGCTTAAGTTGTCTTTCAGGAGAGTCTCCTGAGTCCACTCAAGGACAATCTGAAACCATCTTTTCAAGAATGAACATGTGCAGAAGAAGTTTTGCTCAATGACCTTCTTATGTGACAAGCTCAAAATCTCCCATGCAGAATTTAACTCACTGAGAAAAGAAACATGAAGAGGTATGATGACCATATACACCTGTACAAGACACCTCCCACCCCCAAACTATCTCTTCTTGGCCATGCAACCTAAAAGCAACTTCTCCCCTCTGCCTTTCTTTCTGGAGTCCTACCCCAGGAGCCAGACTCTAAGGGTCCCTCTGATCAAATTCGGCCAATGACGCCAATTGACCAAACAGGAGACATGTGGAGGGGTATGAAGGAAAGGAACTTCATTGTGGCCACATCAGGAAGCAGGGAGGGTGAATTTCCTAAGCCTTGTCTTTGGGAATCCTGACAAGAGCTCCAGAATTATGTAGGGGAAGAATTCGGACAGGGTAGGAAAATCTCCTCTTGGAGATTCTGATCCAGTGGCAGCTTATCTGTGCAGACTTTTATAACCCTGATAAGGCCTATTTACCTCCCTTTTTTCAAATTTATGTAGTCCTAATAGCTGGCTTTCCTCAGCCAATTTGCTTCATTTACTGTTTAGTGAACATGTACAACTCATGTATACACGGGAGATACTCAGGGAATGAGTAGTTTGCAGAGGGGTGGCATTGAATTCATAACAATGAGCAATCCATCCAAAGAGCTAGCAACTTCAGCAAAGAGCAGTACATTTTTAGAGAAGTAAGAAGACAAAGGGAAAAGAGTGAGTCTCTCAGGGCAGCAAATTGTGGGAAGGTGGATTCATGGTAGATAAAGGCTAGTTAGTGAAGTTCATCAAGTAGATTCCTCTAAGGCCAATTACAGTTGAAAGTTGGAAAGCCCGCCAAGTGCTGTGTACACGTGTGCCATTACCATTATAAACTACATTATGATGTGAGACTACAATACACCAATAAAAGTATTTAAAAAAAGAAAGTTACCTTCAATGACCCACCTTTATCCTTCCGGACAGAGAGGGGAAGAAGTGAATGGTTACAAGTTGTAATAAATAATAACAGATTTGTGTGGAGCCAAGAACACCAGAGTGTTCTTTACATCAAACTCAAAGATTTTGTTAGACAGAAAACACATTTATATATAACTGGATTCCTGTCATGCAAAAAGATCTCCATTATTAGAAAATATATGCACATATTTTGCTTAAAAGTTTTGTTTTAGAAGAAAAACAAGTTAGATAGTAAAATAAATGAAAGATCCATCCAAGTAATCAATGTGGGTATGAGTTAAAGACTTAACTTAGTAATAAAAATAACTTGAATGTAGTGGTTTATGTGTACTGGGAGACAAATTTCTTTTTAAGTTTTATAGAACATGGCATAGAGACTATAAAATAGACCATTTTATCACACAAAATGTCTGTGGCTCCCAAATCTTTGTTTTATGTGGCTGGATGGTATTTTCTTTCTTAGTGAGTATGCATTTTTTCCTGGACGACTTAGAATTAGAGGAAAAAAAATGAGTTGAGTAAGAGAATAAGATTGTACTCTGTTATTATGTTAAGAAGGAATCCACACATATTCAATACCTTTAATAAAGTCACCTGTATTAGTCTCTTTTCATTACTATAATGAAATACCTGAGGCTGAGTAACTTTATAAAGAAAAGAGACCCTTTCAGCTCATAGTTATGGAGGTTTAAGGGCATGGTGTTATCATTCATGCAGCTCTGGTGAGGATGTACTGGTGGGCGACATCACAGTGGTGGGGACATTTGCATGTATGGAAATGACATGTCAAGACAGGAAGCCAGAGTGTGGGGAGGGGCCGGTCTTGTGCTTCTGATTACAACCTTTTCACAAGAACTAACTCAAAATCCTCTGAAAACCACCTTAATCACCCAGTGACCTAACCAACTCCTACTATGCCCCATCTCTTAAAGGTTCCAACCCCGTCATATGAAGAGCCAAGCTCCCAACATATAAACCTCAGGAGGACACACTCAAACCATAACATCATCTAAGTGACAATCTTGTATTTTCCATAAAATGCATGAATGATCAACTTCAGATTATAAACAAAATATTACTAAGCTTATGTACATTATTGGTACACTTAAGAGAACTTTGAGTATATCCCTTTAAAAATATATTATGGCAGTTTTAAAGCATGTTTAAGCTGGGCACTGTGGCACATGCCTGTTATCCCAGTACATGGGAGGCTGAGACGGGAGGATTACAGTTTCAAGTCCAGCCTAAGAAACTTAAGGAGACTCTCAGCAACCTAGAAATACCCTGTTTCAAAACAAACAAAACAGGGCTGGGGGTGTAGCTCAGAGATAGAAGGCTTCTGCATTCAATCTAGTACCAAAACTAAAACAACAACAACAACAACAAAAACCATGTTTGACCAATCAGCCCGTGGAGAACCATAGTCCTAATACTATGTAACTTGTAAGCTCATTTTTTCTTTCTTCTTCTTCTTCTTCTTCTTCTTCTTCTTCTTATTCTTATTCTTATTCTTATTTCTTCTTCTTATTCTTTTTTTTTTTTTTAAGGGCCATGTAGCTTCAGTTTTGTCTCTCAGGCATTTGCCTTGGGAGGTGTAGGCTGCCATGTAGGAAGTTGAAGGGAGGAAGCACAGGCCACTGTAGAGAGCCCTTGTGTAGGTGTTTGGGCTTCTAGTTCCAGCTGAGGCTGCAGCACACATCTGGTAACAGTGGCCAGATAGGAGTGGAAAAGTCTCCAGTGACTTCTGCTTCCCATGAATGAGTCATTCCCAGCCTTTAGTCCTTTACAGGTAAGACCTCTAGACATTGTGGAGTAAAGGCATCCCAACCATACCTTTCCCATTTTCTGGCTCAAAGAATCCTTGAGCATAATAGTTACTTTAAGCTATTGAGAGACTTGTTATAGAGCAACCAATAACTGAACAGAAATATTATCTAAGATTTATTTACATTTATGAAAAAGGTTTTTGCCTGTTGGCTCAAATAACTTTAAAAAGCCCCAAGAGGTGGCTCAATGTAGTTTGGCAAAAATATCAAGGTGTTTTAAAAACTGAGTTTGTAAGCAGGAACAATATTTAAAACATCTTAAAACTGAATGTTATAATTTGCTGATATAAAAATTGAACAAGATTAGTAAATTGACTTTAAAGCTTAAGAAAAAATTGAAGTATTGAAAATATAATTAGTAAATTGAAAGAAAGCATTTACATCAAAGTAAATTTCTGCCTTATCTCTTCTGTATACAAAAACTGCTCTCATGGACATCAGAAACATGAACAAGCATGGTTCCTTCAATTGCCTTGGGTATAAATTTCATGCATACAGAATGTTCTTACCTCCTCTAGAATATTATTAGCAATTATCCCCCCAGGGGTGTTAGTCTCCTTCATTCTGTGGTTTTTAATTCTGTATTTGTCTATTTGGTATCCATGCCTGGAAGGGCCAGTTATTTTAGCCATATTTTCTTACTTTCTGCATTCTTGCTAGTCTGGCATTTGAGAACTTTAAACACCAGTTTCACCTGTGTAGAGACTACCTCTCCCAGGGAGAGCCAAGTTTTAGAGATACCAAAAAGACTCAGCTAGTAACATACTTTTCATCTACAAACTCTACAAAGTTCAGATGTTGCAATGTGATAGTATTGAGATATGGGGTCTTTAAGAGGTGGTTAGAGCTGGAGTGGTGGCACAAACCTGTAATCCCAGGACTTGGGAGGCTGAGACAGGAGGAACGCAGGTTTGAGGCCAGCTTTAGCAACTTCAAGAGACCTTGTCTCAAAATAAAATAGAGCTAGGGGTGTAGCTCAGAGGTAGAATATCCCTGGGTTCAATTCCTAGTACTAAAATAAACAAACAAAAAAAGAGGTGATTAGGCAACGAGGAAGCCTGCCTCATGAATAATGAATGGTCTTTATAAAGGGGCTTGGACGAGGGCAGTTGTCTCTTTTTTGCTCTTACTCCGTGTAAGGACACAGAATTTTCCCCTTGTGCTCTTCTGCTTTCTGCCTTGTGTGGGATGCAAGAAAGCCCACCCAAGATACGTATAGACTTTCTAGCTTCCAAAATGGTCAGAAAATCATTCAATGGATTGATTTATCGATCATCATCATCATCATCATCATCATCTATCATCCATCATCTCCCTCCCTCCCTCCCTCCCTCCCTTCCTTCCTTCCTTCCTTCCTTCCTTCCTTCCTTCCTTCCTTCCTTCCTTCCTTTTTGTGGTATTGGAGGTTGAACCCAGGGGCATCCTACCTTTGAGATATAATCCCTAGCCCTTTTTTAAAATCATTTTTTGTTTGCTAGGTTGCTGAGAGTCTCACTGTGTTGCTGAGGCTGTCCTCAAACCTGTGATCTTAATGTCTCAGCCTCCCAAGCACTGGGATTACAATGTGTGCCACTATGCCTGGCTCAGAAATATTTTTTTAAATGAGTTACCCAGTTCTGGTCTTCTGTTAGAACAGCACAAATAGACTAAGAAATTGATAGCAGAGTGCCATGTTGCTACAACAAATGCTTAGGATTATGGAAGCAGCTTGGGAATGGTGCAATGGGTAAAGGACGGCACAGCTTCAAAGCAAATTCTGTGAAAAGGCTGTATGGTCATGAGCATTAGGGGCGATTCCAGTGAGGGCGCAGAATAAGAGGAGAGATGTAAGGAAAGCCTCATTCTTAGAGATTACCTAAAAAGTAAAGAGAAAAGAATTTTCTAAAAAGTAAAGTAGAAAATTTTTATTGGTGTCCTGGAATTGTACATGATATTGAGATTCATAGTGATACATCCATATAGGCACACATCAGTTGATGTATTTCCTTTATAAGGGGTTTGTTTGAGGGAGTTCATCTCTTTTTTGCTCTTCTACTCTTCTGCCATGTGAGGACTCTGCACTTGTCTCTCACACCCTTCTACTTTCTGCTCTATGAAAGCCTGCATCAGCAGCAGCTGCCTTGACCTTGGACTTCCTAGATTCCAGAACTGTGTGAGATAAATTTCTCATTTTTTATGTTACCCCATCTGCAGTATTCAGTTATAGTAGCACAAATGTACTAAGACAAGCACCAACCAGTTCAGAGTCTGTACCCTGCAACCACTTCCGTATCTAACTCTCAAAACATGAAGCCGTTATTTCCCCTGCCTTACGGCATCCAAGGGTCAAGCATCGCATAAGCAGAGACCACTCTTTGAGCCCCAAACCTGCCAGAATTATTCCAAGTAACCAACCCTAAACTGCTCACTCCATCCCGCCTTGTATTTCCTACAGAAACCCTAGTTAAAGGCACGGAATCTGTCCTTTTGCTCCTGTTTTCCGCTCTTCGTTGACACTGCTTCTTCCCCTTGGTGGCACACGATGATCCCTTTTCTGGGATTTTTTTAGTATAATTAACTTCTTCCAAGTTTCGTTTTTGTTTCCTTGTGTGGCTACGCTGATGTTACCATATCCCAGCCAACGTGTACATTCTATGAAAATCCCTGCATCTTCTTTATTTCCTCCCAAATCAACTTGTTCATCTGGCTTCCGATTTTCTATTATTCGAGCCATCCCTCACTTGCCTGGTGAGCTTCACTGGTTGCTCGTGTTCAAGAGCTGGCCGTCGGGAAGTCATTGGGCCTCTATGCTGAGGCTAAGGTGGTCAGCAATGAGCTTTACTGAGAGGGATCTGACAGGGCTGCCACCCCCACTCCAACAATAGGAAGTTCAATGTTAGCATCTTTAGATCTCTCCCCTTGTGAAGTTTAGACTTCTAGAAAATGTAATCCACTGCTCTGAGAATATTAGCCTGCATGCCAGCCTTTTGGGAACCAATCCCAGGAAAAGGGTTGGAGGTCTTAACATTCAGTGGGTAAATCTCTGTTTAATTCCTTGTTTTCTGTAAAGCATAATGTGTGTAGTGTTTCCTCAGCTAGAGACACGATTTGGCCCTCTCCAGAGACCAAGTGTAAGGTTTTGAAGTGTCTCAGATAACCTCTACTCAACTGGAAGCCATTCATTAGGGTCTTTGGCCTGGAAGGAAGGATGGACTGTGGTGACAATTAAAGTAAGTATCATACTTACTTAAATATAAATGGTGAAAATGTCTCCTTCTTATTATGAGTCATGAAGCATTCTACACTATATTATTTAGCTGTTAAATTCTGAAGCTTAATTCAAACACAAGTAAATGAAACAACTAAAATTGGAAAATAATTTGCTCAACTTGAAGAAAATATGTTGCCAATGGAAGCACCTATTGATTAGAAGCCAACACAACTCTTATTGCTTGGATTTGATACATGTATTAAATTTTTGTTTTTAAAGTAAAGGAGGAGATTGTTATCTGTTTCTGAATTTGACACCTGCTAACATGCGACTTTGTATCAGTGACATAAGATTGGCTTCAAATGCGTGAACACCAGGAGGAAGAGAACATTTTTTCCTCCTTCAATTTTTTTGTACCAGGCTCTTGATGCTATATAAAATACCTTCTGGGAGAGTACACTACAGCGCTTTTATCATAATTATGATTATTACCATCTACTCTCATCATTTGGAACCTTCCATTTCCTTGCCATATGAAAGGAGTCACTTTAAGTCACATGGCCTTTTAAAAGAGAATAAATTGAAAAGTAAGTTTTTAAGTTCCCTCTGAACTGACCTTTGACTCAGATATAGCTACAGACTTTTCAGGGATTGCCAATCTTGCGTGATACAATAAATTTCTTCCTTTGAAAACTTTCTCTGTAGAAAGCCATTTGATAAAAAATGAAAAATAATGAATAGGTCCTATGAAAAGATGAAAGACTGCTGTATTTTTTTTTCTTTCAAGTCAGTCTTGAGGTTTCTTTCCTGAGAGTGGCTTGGAAGGAATTAGTGTGATAAGCACTGGCCCTGCCCTGATTTGAATCTGAGGTCATGGGTGTTCACAGCATGTCCTTCATAGGATACTTCTTTGTCCTGATGGATGGGCCTAATGTCTAGGTTTTGGACTCACAAGCAGTAGTATCTTTCACAGGAAGCTGTGTATACTGACAGACACCCTTGTTATTCTTGTCTGAATGGTGTCTAGTTAATTTCTACTAAGATAGCATCTTTCTAGAAGAGCCCTGACCAGGAAAGAAGTTAGATTCAGGTATATTGGTCAGGTGATTACAAAGGAGGCAAAATAAATAAATAAATAAATATTAACTAATTAATTAAATAAAGTCATAGAAGCAGAGTATTACTTACAGATCCATGAAAAACGAAGGGCACCAACAAAGACCAATCTGAAAGTTGCAGGAACACAGCTCAACCAGCAGGTGGCAAGTCAGAATGAGACGGACCTGGGGGCTAAGGCTCTTACTGCCATCAGCCATGTTGCCCAAGCAGGTTTCCCATGAAGATTTCTAATTGGCAGGTCTAGAGCACGAGTTGTAGGTCCTATGGGTCCATCTATGGCTGAGAAGTGGTCACTGTAGTGTATTTACATAGTCCTTGTGGAAGGTAGGGGTCCATGGGGTGAGACTGGCAGGTTATGTCTGTATGCCTCCTAGGGAAATAAAGGCATAAGGCAAGCACCTGCATTAACCATGTGGAACAACTGGTGTGTGTGTGTGTGTGTGTGTGTGTGTGTGTGTGTGTGTAAGATGGGGTAGTGGGGAGAACTGGAAACTGTCATAGGTGACCAAACCCTGCTTCTAGACTCTAAATGGATGCAGAGACAACATGAAATTACAAGTATCCACTACAAGGGCTGACATTTAATTATAGCTGTGAGTTCATTGTGTTTGTCAAAGTTGGGATATGGCATTTGCAAAGCTGTAGCACTTGCAAAGAGTAGTTCCAGAGCTGTGGCTAAGTCAAACAATGCATAGAGTTCTCAACATCAGGGACAGAGATGTTCTTCACTACAACATAAGCCTTTCAAAATTAGAACCCAACCCACAACTAGGCGGAAGTTAAATATTAAACACTGCATTACAAACTTTGAATCTTCGAATGTCACTAAAGTAAGTTAAGAATGGTTTATATTTGAACAATTTAAGGGTGCTTTTGGCAGATCTGGCATTTACTCTGAGCAAATGTTGCAGTATTTGCATTATTGACTGAATAATACTGACCTGAAACAAATGTTTAGTTCTCATTTACAAATGAGTTTTCAGGGGAATCAACATCAACAACAACAACACCTTTAAAAGGTCTACTAAAATATTTGGAAACAAGTTATTCTTGTGAAAGCATTCACAAGATTTCTCTAGAAAGACAGAACCTATATATTGATATATCTATATCTAAGTAGAGATATATATGGGGATTTATTTATTGAGGCAATTCACTCATGCAATAATGGAGACTGTTAACTCCTACAACACACTGTCTGCAAGCGGGGGAATCATAGAACTCTTGCGCAGCTCAGTCTAAGTCTGAAAGCTTCAGAACCAGAAAAGCTGATGGTGTATTTCTCCATCCAAGGCTGAGGGCTTGAGAACCTGGAGATGGGTAGAAGGCTATCTCAGCTCCAGAAAAGAGAGAGTGAATTTCCCTTCCCTCTTATTTTCTGTTTTACCCAGGCCCCTAGTCAATTGGATGGTGCCCCAAAACATCAGTGTTTCCTTCTCAATCTACCAACACACTAATCCCCTCTGGAAATGCCCTCACAGAAAGATCCAGACATAATGCATTACCAGCTATCTAGATAGCCTTAAATCCATTCTAAAATTGAACATCACACTTTCCAATTTTGGTCAGTCATTCAAAAGATAGCACATTGGTTTATTCCAAAATATAATTATATTTTATATTTTATTATTAAATATTTCACAAGCAGAAATGTACAGATCATGACAGATTTCCATAATTCTACCCTCCAGACTTAAAATATATTTTGTCATAACTTTTTCAGATGACAAAGAAATAAAACTGAGAAAACTAAAGATATAATTTCACCACATTTCTATTTGCCTCTTCAACTATCCTGAAATTTATTGGAATCAATTTCCTGCAGTTTTAAAGTTTTTTTTATTACATTTGCTATATTTGAGTACTAACGTTTGAATGCGTTCCCTCAAAGTTCATGTGCTGGAAAAGAAAGAATGTCAAACATGGGAACTTTAAGAGGTGATTAAGAGCCTTCTCTGGATTAGTGTAATTACTGGGGAGTGGGTTTGTTATGCAAGCCAGCTCTGCCCTGTCTTGCCTTCTCTCATGTACTTTCTTGCTGTCTGACACTTTGCAATGAAATAACATGACACTGAGGCCCCGGCCAGATTCTGTCCCCTGAACTTGGATTTTCTAACCTCTAAAACTGTGAGAAATAAATTTATTTTTATAAATTACCCACTCTCTGTTATTCTGCTGTAGCGGCACAAAACAGGCCAAGACACTGAGATTTTAGAATATTGAAATTGCTTTTTTCAAAATATTTATTCATGTTTATAGATAAAAGATTTGCTCTATTCAATTTTTACCTTCTATTGCTGAAACAAGTTTTGTTGCAGGAATAAGTCAAGGTTTACTGATTCATACTCTTAGTAATGGACTGTTAAGTTGTTTCTCATACTTCACATTACGAACAATGCTGTAAAAATATATTTATATACATCTCCTTGATAATATGTGTAAGAATTTGCTTTTAGGGCAAAAGTTCTCAAGAAAAGACAAGCACGTTTGATAATGTCTGAGCACATTTTTGCTTATCACGTCTGGGTAGAATGTGTTCATGGTACCAGGTGGCTAGAGACCAGGGGCATATACGGTCAACCATTCTACAATGTAGACAATAAAGAAGTATCTGGGAACAAATGTCAACAGTGCAGAAGTTGAGAAACTCTGTTCTAGGCAACACAATTAGAAGAACTAAAGAGAGAGACATATCATGGTCATGAATGTTGGATTCAATACCCTAAAGATAAGAGTTCCTCCCAAATTAATCTATAGAATCCATTAGTTCTAGCCAATATTCTCACAGAGATTTACATGAAGTTTGATAAACATTTTTCACTACTATATTTTTTAGCCTTTCCAGTACTTTAAGTGGCTCTAAAGCACTACGGATGGCTTCAATTGATTAGTATGGGGTTTGTAAAGGGAGTTCAGTGATCATCTTCTAATGTTTTTCAATATA
Source organism: Graphiurus murinus (assembly GCA_004027655.1). NCBI lineage: Eukaryota > Metazoa > Chordata > Mammalia > Rodentia > Gliridae > Graphiurus > Graphiurus murinus. The sequence goes on along the minus strand of PVLC010013981.1, from coordinate 18,044 downwards.
AAATTTTCCTTAGACTGACTTTGGGTGGTGACATTTGACCCAGGTGGTGGCATGCTTTCTTTTAAAAATATATAATATAAGTGAACTTGAACATAACTCTTACAGTCTTTCCAGATCATATAGGCCATACTGCTTATAATCAATGTCATGTCATTTCAGTGTAGCATGGTGATAGAGTGTGCTGGCTAACTTCAACTCTAAGAGAAATCAGTGGCTCTTAATGAGAACTGAAGCTCTATGTAGCCTCTCAACTTTTCTAACCACTCATATATTTATTAACTTTGAAACTTTTACCATTTGTCACACTTAATGTCAGAAATGGATTTTTTATTGTCAAATGAGCATGATGGATATTAAAATGAGCTCTCCTTGGTGAAATAAAAATGATTCCAGTTTAGACAACCCAGGTTTTACTAAAACATTTCTCTCTTTATGTATGTAGATCAATATTTATGTTGCTTTTCTACTGCAAATTGTAAAGGACTTGGTCTTGATTGCCTCCACGAGGGAGTTATAAACCTTCTCCTAGAATCCTAGAGATCTGCAACACACGGCAAGTTTCTGCTAAATTTACTTCTTCCTAAGGCACTGATGAAGTTAGAAATAGATCTCAATTATGGTTGTGACCTTGTTGACCAACACTGGTACCATAATATATTTGGCTTGAAGTGGTTCTTTTTTTGTTTGTTTGTAATGCTGGGGATTGAACCTAGAGATATTCTAACTCTGAGCTACATTGTCAGTCCTTTTTTATTTTTTTGTGTTTGAAATAGGGTCTCCTTAGATTGCTGAGAGTCTTGCTACATTGCTGAGGCTGGCCTTGAACTTGCTATACTCCTGTCTCAGCCTCCTAAGTACTGGGATTACAGGCATGCACCACCATACCCGGCTTGGAGAACTTAATTCTGACAGCTTCACTGTAGGCCTGGGTGCTGTGCTTGGCAGTTGCATACTCTATTCTTCCTTCTTCTCCTTTCATTAATGGTTTCATTAATAAATAGAGTGCTGAATACCAAAGGCCTCTTCCCATGATAATATGCTCTGATTTCTCTAGGTTTAAATAATAGAGTAGTGGTGTATTTATTCATTTCATTCATGGATTTGACTAATAACCCAATCCAGTTTAGGATCACACCTCCTCTGCATGTGGGAGGTTGCCTCAGCTGGGGACTTTCTACCACCTTTCTTTTTAAAAGAAATATACTGTTATTGGTGCACTGTAATCATATACCATAATAAGGTTTAGAGTGATAGGAAGTGATATGTGCACATATCACTCGGTGTGTTTCTCTCTGGATCCCACCCTACTCCGTTCCCCTGCCTGTACATACTGTTGAGATTGGCATTGATCCTTTCGTATATGAACACAGCATTATTTGAACTGTTTCCTTCTTCAAGACTCTTTTTCCCCTCCCCCTTCCACCTTCTTTATCTGGTTGTCTTCTGTATGATTATGTTTCCTTTGGGCTTGAATGCACATTATACTCCTCTAAAAATAGCATTTTCCACTCCAGGATATTGTTGCTTTTTAGCCTAAATTCAGATTACCCGGGTTCAAATCATAGTTCCATTCCTTACTAGCTCTATGATCTAAAGCAAATTACTTATTTCTCTTGTATTCTGTTTCCTCATCTATTAAAGGGAGACAATAACATCCTTCCTAACATGGTTGTAACGACTATATTTATTTTTCAGCAAGTAGTTACTGACTAGCCACTGTGTACTTGTCAACTATTCCAAGTGCTGGAGATAGCAGTGAAGAGGATAGCATCTCTGCTCTGCTTGCATTATGGGGTGAGATCCACAATACACATACAAATATATAACATGATGTGTGACCGGAGAGGAACTGAGAATATTCTATTAGGAGGAGACATTGGATAGAGAATTAATGAAGGTGAGAATGGGGAGAAATACAAGCTAAATTTCTAGAGGACCATGGGATGGAATGGAACCAATTTTGGTCATGTTAAGTTTGAAGTTGCAAATATTCATTCAAGTGGAGACGTTGAGTATCTACGTGTCTTATGGGGAATTATGTATCCCTCCAAATTCACATGTTGTAGTCCTTTTGATGTGACTGCATTTGGAGATAAGCCCTTTAAAAAGTTAATTAAGGCAAAATGAAGTCAGGCATGTGAATCCTAATACAATGTCACTGGTGTTTTTATGAGAAAAGGACATTAGGATACAGACATGTTATGGAGGGAAGACCCTGTGGAGACACAGGGAGACGACGGCCATGTGTAAGGCAAAGATGGAAACCTCGGAAGAATCCAGCCCTGCTAACTCCTTGACTTTAGACTTCAGGTCTTCAGAACAGTCAGAGAACACCTCTCTCTTATTAAGGCCATCCAGTTTGTGGCATTTTTTGTGGCCATTGTAGAAAATTAACATGAGTTGAATTACTGAGTAGGCAGATGAACTAGTCCATTTTCGGTTACTATAATAAAATATCTGACCCCAGCAGCAGTCTAGTGTTTAAAAGACACATGGAAGCCAGAGCAATAACATGTGAAAGATATTTAGAATTACAAAGATCACCTAAGAAGGAATGAAGCAAGAAGAGAACTGGCTTGATAAAGAATCCTCCAATATAGAGAGCTCAGGGCAATTCAGAGGAGTTTAGCAAAGGAGAAGGAAGAGGAGCAGCCTGTGAGATAAGAGGAAAGAGGAGAGTATTCAAGAAGGCAAGTGAAAGGGATATTTCAAGAGAAAAGGAAGGGATCAACTTTGTCAAATATGCCTAAAAAGTGAGCAAGATGAAGACTGAGACTTATTCAATTAGATTTGGCAACTTGGAGATAATTGGTGACCTGGGCCATAGTGATTTCAATAAATGGTGAGAATAAAAGGCTGAACAATGGCATTTTAAAGAAGGGCACATTAAGATGTGGCGACAAGCTGGGTGTGGTGGCTCACACCTGTAATCCCAGTACTTGGGAGTCCGAGACAGGAGGACCACAGTTTTGAGGCCAGCCTCATCAGCAACTTGGTGAGGTCCTTCAGCAACCTAGTGAGACCCTGTTTCAAAACGAAATGTAAAAAGGGCTGGGAGTGTAGCTCAGAGGTAGAATGTCCCCAGGCTCAATTAAAAAACAAACAAACAAACAAACAAACAAACAAAAAAAAACAGCTGGGCATGGTGGCACACGCTTGAAATCCCAGCATTCCGGAGGCTGAGACCGGAGGATCCCGGTTCGCGGCCAGCCTCAGCTACCTAGTGAGGCACTCTGCAAGTTAGTGAGACTCGGTTTCAAAATAAAGAATAAAAAATAGGGCTGGGGGTATAGCTCAGAGGTAGAATGCCCCTGAGTTCAATCCCCAGTACTACAAAAAACAAGAAAAAAAAAAAAACACAAAAGAAGATGTGTCAACAGTGAGTAAAGACATCTTTTGCTGATTAAATGAGATGGTATAGTTGCACAGTAGCTTTAGTTAGTTTCAATGTTAGCTGCTATTATTTGTATTCTTATTACTATTATTTAATACTTGGCTTTGTATATGGACATGGACATGAACACACAGGATGGGTTTAGAGGAGACAAGAAGCAAAAGAGAGAAGGAAGAAAGGCATAGTTTTCTCCAATCAGTTAGCCAGGCAGGACGAGAACAGAGCTCCATTCTGTTCCATCCTTGGGACAACACAGCACTCCTGCTGTAGAGCTTCCAGTTTACAGAACACTTTCACACACATGACCTTGAATAACCTCAACAGCTCTCTGAAGAAAGCATTGTGAGCCTTATTTCACAGATGAGAAAAAGAAGGTTCTGGCAGAGTCTGTGACTTGTTTATTGTCAGACAGTGGGAAATATTTAGGCTCCTCACTTAATTAATGCTTGTGCAAGACTCTGATGTATCTATACTTAAATTGTTTAATTTGAAGGTTAGAGTCCTCTGGGGTGATTATTGCTCCATACCTCCCTCCCCTCTCTTCATTATTTCCCTTAAAAAAGCATTGAAATGTAGTTACAGATCCCTTTTATCTTTACTTATATGAAACATTTATTACAGATCTAATGTAATATTACAATCAATGCCACACATCTTTGGCCCTTCAGCTTATTAAGAATTCAATAAAAAGAAAATCATAGAAATTCCATTTTGATCCAATTCTTGGAAATATTAATTCAGTTAAATAAGACAAGACAAAACCCCCTGGATTTTCATCATTCTAACAAAGCCCAAGAGGTTTTGGGCTATGCATGCACAATGTACAATGTTGATGTACAATGAAGAGTCTAGGTTACTTTGTTCACAGTTCACATGCATTTTAGTCAAATGCCAGCTGGCCCAAATGGCCTGAAAGTCCCAGGTTTTAGGCCAGAGATCTGATGTGCCCTGGTTAGAGGTGGGGTTCACCTCACAATCAGAGAAAACTTCAAAATTGGTCTATGTTTAATTTCTGTCTTCTCAAAGAGGCAGGCATCTTCAGCTAAGTGGCTAATTGAACAACAGCTGAGTTTAGGGGACATGAAACATATATATCACTTGTTTTCGGAAATCACCGAGGGACTGGCTTAAAAAGAACAGTTATGTTGAGGGAATTGTCAGTACACTGTGAGACTGCAAAAGACATGGTCTCTATCCATCCCCGCTAGCATGGAAAGACTAACCCACAATGCCCTGAGGAAGGGCGCTTTGCTCAGAAATGTGCCATTCAGTTTCTGTAACTCTGCGTGGAAATTCCCTTTAAAGCTGCGCATTTCATGAAATGTAGTAATTGCCTTGGGGTGTAATGAATTACAAAAGATGGGAGTGATCACAAAGAAAGAACATAAAGGAGAAGAAGATGCACAGAAACCTCTTTGTTTTCAATGATCTTCAGAAGTAGGTCAGAGAAAACAAGTTATGCTTTGATGTTTGATGTTTTTATTTTCAGGGAATTCTGTGTAATGAAGTATAACCTCAGCAAATGGAAACGAAACTCAATAGAGAACTCATTATAGGAATATTGTGTGATGAGTCATTTTCATGACATATTTGAATAGAATCTTAATTCTGATGGTTTGTATAAAACTTCTTAGTTTTACTTTTCTTCCAGTTTGGTTAATCTATTGAAGTATATATGGACAGATGAGAAGGATAGTATTTGGTACTATCCTAGGCTCACATCTTTCCTGGCAAATGAAAAATATCATTGTCATGCATGGTAGGTAACATGGAAAGGGTAGTGTTTGGAGGTCATATGAACCTGGGTCTAGTGTTGACTTTACTGCTTTCTAGCTGTGTAATTTTGCCCTTAAGCCTCAAGTTTCCTATATATAAAATGGGGGAAATTACCTAATTTCACACTGGTCTCATGACTGTAGAAGAGGCATGCTTGCCAGACTCCTGATACATTTGTGTTGAGTAGGGGCCACTGTTATTATCTCCTGAAATAGTCATCAAATGCCTGGAGGACTGTGTGTGTGTGTGTGTGTGTGTGTGTGTGTGTGTGTGTGTGTGTGTGTGTATGAGTGTGGTGGAGAATTTTTTCTGGCTACTGAAGAGATGCATTCTGCTCTGGATAAAGTTAGGCAATAGTAGGACTTGGTCTGAGCATTTAAGAGAAGCTGAAGTCCTTTGTCTTTTGCCTATGACCTTTAGCCTTCCTCCCCAACAAGAGCTCTAATTTTTATCACTTGTGATAAAAGCTTCAAGATTTAGATAAAGCTTGGGAACCAGGACTCAGTGGGAATCATATAGTACCTGTCTTCTCTAGAAAGCTCTAGATTCACAATTTTTGGTAACTATGAGGATGTCTCAGATACATGAGAAGTTTGCTTGGCTCCATCTCATCTGTGCTCAGGACATGTTTCATAAACTCCTGGGTTTAGTTCTCAAGTAGGTGGAAACTCACCTGCAGTTCAACATCAGAAAGATAGTTATAATTCTGGGGTGTAAAATGGCTCAATAATCTGCTAGTGAGATTCATCTGGACAATGTCTACCAGCAGCTGACTCCCTCTTGTCAGTAGTATATGGAACTTACCTTCTACTTAAAAGAATGAGTATTTATCAAGAAAATAGAATTTTTGCCAAGTTTCAGAGGCAGAGTTAAGCCCATGGGCATCTCTCTTTCTCTTATAACAAACTCCAGTTTATCTCTAAGGGCATGGGGGATATATTCAGGACACACTTACATAAATACGTGTATATGCATATAACATTTGAACATTCTTTTTCACATTTTGCCTAGGGTAAAAGAAATGTCCCTTTTTTAATAGAGAACCTAGAAAGGAAGTTTATCAATTTCCTGTAGGTTCCACATCTGTAAAAAGGAGATAAGCTCACTGCAAGCTTTGATGCAGTGAAATCTACACAGTTTTTGAAGTGAGCTCTAAATTCATTGTGTTCTATCTGTTCATCTCATCAGTTCAACTACTATAAATGCATATAAATTATTTTTACCTGCATTGAGATAGTTTAATGTTTATTTCCAATATTTATATTTAATGCTTGTTTTCAATATTCATTTTGGCTTGTAAAATTTTAGATTTGTCACTACACATTTTTCAAAATCAGTCCCTAAATGTTTCCTCTTGAAAGACTGATATGACTTAGTTGCCTGAAGCAATCACATGCTTTCCCTGAACTCTAATGAATGTATAGGGAAGAAGGAAAGGGAGAAAGGAAGAAAAGAGGTGTAGGAGAATAAAAATAATTTTCTCATTCATTCATTCATTCATTCATCTTGAATTCTTATCTGGGACTTCCTGTGAGAAAAAAAGACAGATTGATGAGAGAAAAACAAACAGAAATTTAAATATACATATAGAGCCGGGAGTGGTGGCGCACGCTTGTAATCCCAGCATTCGGGAGGCTGAGACCAGAGGATCCGGGTTCGCGGCCAGCCTCAGCTACCTAGTGAGGCACTCCCCAACTTAGTGAGACCCGGTTTCAAAATAAAGAATAAAAAATAGGGCTGGGGGTGTAGCTCGGAGGTAGAATGCCCCTGAGTTCAATCCCCAGTACTGCAAAAATAAATAAATAAATAAATAAATAAATAAATAAATAAATAAATAAATATACATACATATATATATAATATTCTGTACACATGGAGATAACTCATTCTGGGAAATAAACATATATCTAGAGTCAATCTCAAATAACTATTTTGAACTTCAGACACTAGTTCTCTGAAGCACAGAAAGAAGAGTGTGGGAAGAAGGATGGTTAGGACAAAGTGACCAGTAGCTTTAGCAGAAAACAAGGGCAAGGTGTATTATGCAGACCTAAGGGACTGCCTTCTTCAATGATTGAGTTTCTAATGATTTAGTTGTAATGCTCTTGCTTATACATAGAGGGAGATATCCTTACAAATGGAGATTTCCATTTGGAGGACATGTAATTCCAGTACTTCGGAGGCTGAGACAGGAGGATAGCAGATTTGAGGCCAGTGCATGGTAATTTAGCAAAACTCTGTTTCAAAATGAAAATTAAATGGGTCTGGAAGTGTAGATCACTGGTTGAATGCCCCTGAGTTCAATCCCAGTATCACAAAACAAAACAAAGCCAAACAACAAATGGGGATTTTCTTTATAGATGTTATGGTTTGGATCTCAATGTTTCCCTAAAGCCGCATATTAAAGGCTTGATCACCAGTCCGTGGTGCTACTGGGAGATGGTGGAATGTTTGGGAGGTGGAGCTTAGTGGAAGGAAGTTAGGTCATTGGGGCAATGGGGTGTACCACTCAAGTGTTTACTGGGAAGCTGTTCCCTTTCCTTCTCTTTTTTTGCTTCCTGGCTGGCAGGAGGAGAACAGCCTCCTCTACCATGTGCTTCTGCTGCGAAGTACTGTGCTGCCACATGCCCAAAGTAACAGGGCCAAGAGACCTTGGCCTGCAACCTCCGAAATCTGAGCCAAGATAAACCTTTCCTCCTTTAAGTTATTTATCTCAATTATTTTGTCTCAGTGACAGAAGGGTGACTTACATATATATTCTTTTACAAAAGACTAACTTTTAAGAGCTTTAAATATGTCTATAGTTTCTTAAAATAACCAGAACATGAAAGTATTAAGTACTCTGAATTGATAAGCACATAGTATATCTATGTATTGAAATATTGTTCTGTTCCCTGTATGTACAATTATTATGCTAACCAAAAATAAATGTTAACTATTCTGATTTGATCATTACACACTATAAACATCAATGAATATCACACTGTAGTCCATGAATTTGTGCAATTAAAATAATAATTTTTAAAACCTCAAAATAATTCTTATGCCAAAGAGGCATATTTGGGGTGACATATTCAGGTCTCTCACAGTATATTTTGGGGTGGAGTGTCCTGGTCCCTATCAAAGGCAAGAAAGAGAGAAGAGAAGAAGGAGTAAAAGAAGGAAGAAGAGGGGGGGAGAGATTGAATGAGGGAAGAAAATGCCATATGTTTCTATTTAGACCCACTAACTTATTTTCATTAAGTCCATCTGCATTTATCATAGATTCTGGGCTCAAGGCCAGCTCTGTGCAAACTTGGCCACTGCGTGAGGCTGTTGTGACAAATTTCCCCTCTCTAGGTGGGTACTTTTTTTCGTCTGTAAGCAAAGGTTCTTCCATCCTTTCCAGGATTTGGGAAGAATTCACTCACTCACCAAACTAGCTTTGCTATAGACCACCCTTATTCTGAATTTCTGATATATCACACCCAAACACATTGTCTTTGAACTATCCTGCCTTCGTTTTATCAGGAATGAAACTCTCCCAAACCAAAGACAGATATTAGTAGGTAAAATAACTTTCCTTCTAAAGTTTCACATTTGTATTTTTCCCCCTTGGGGGACAATGCCTTTGACTAAGGAGTAATGTTGAAGTTCCAGATGCTTGGATGGAGGCTGCTTTTATCGTGTGACTTCTGAGTAATAACCCATAGCTTAAAAAATGATTCTTCTCTACCATCAACACTATGAGATATGTGCCATTGATGTCCCTTCCCGACCATGGAAATTGTGCAATAACACTGAATGCTAAGTGACTTGCCCACGGTAACTCGAATATTTTTATCGACTCCATCCAGCCTCTTCTCCCAATTTATTGGACTAGGAAGCAAAGACTCAGTGCCTGATATGGTTATATATAGATGGTCCACTGAAGCGCTCTGCTCAGAGTTGACTTAAGTCATGAGGGTTGTAATCTCAGTGGATAAATCCATTATATAGGACTTATGGGCAACCTAGGCAGGTGGGGTGTAGCTGGAGAAGGCGGGTCCCTGGGGATGTTGCCTTGGGGACTGGGCTTTTATCTTTGAATCCTCTTTTTTTTTTTTTTGTGGTACTGAGGATTGAACCCAGGGGCATTCTACCACTGAGCTATACCCCCAGACTTATTTTATTCTTCATTTTGAAACAGGATCTCACTAAGTTGTGGAGGGCCTCACTAAATAGCTGAGGCTGGCCACAAACCTGCGATCCTCCTGTCTCAGCCCCATAAATACTGGATTTACAAGTGTGCACCACCATGCCAGGCCTGAATCCTCTTGATTGTTTGGTCTCTTGCTTCCAGGGCGTCTGTGATGTGGGAGCAGAGCCTCTTTCTCTCTGTTTCCTGCTGCCGTGCCCTGAGCTCCGAAGATGCTGGCTTCACATGTCCTGAACCCTGAAATCTGCAAATAAACCTGTGAGTAAATAAATCTTCCTAGTCACCCTTGTTGCTCTGCACATCACAGCTTCCTTCATAGTGCAACTGTCAGTCTCTTCCTGTGTCTCCAGGATCCAAGATCTTCAGACTCCTGTTTTGGTCCAGGCCCCAGTTTTGTGACAATCTCTCTGACTGGCCTCACCACACCTTGCTTTTCATTCCATTTGCCTGACAGATTCTGTTGTGAGTCATCTGCCCTGCACTGAAACAGATTCGAAATAAAATAGGACTGGAGATGTAGCTCAGAGGTAGAATGCTCCTGGGTTCAATCTCCAGTACCACAAAAATAACCAACCAAACTAAATGTTTATACTAATGGCCATGCTCTGTCATCATAGCTACAGTGTCCAGGACCCACACATTTGAACAGTTAACTGTGATCCTTTCCTGGTTAACCAATGTGCTCACCTCTTAGATTTGTTTCAGTGTTGTTCAAAGATGGGAATTTAAGAAGTGGGGATTTGGGGTTTGGGTGTTGAGAGAACCTCATTATGGGTGTTCCATTATGTTCTCCATATAAATATCCAGCCCAGGCTTGTTTGAAAGAATAGAATTCATCAAAGGACTGGCCCTCCTCCTTCTCTTCATAAAAGTGTTTATAAATAAGGATTCTGCACGAAATTTACTAGTCCTCTGGGACATTGCCAAATCCTCCAGCACAGTAATGGCTTAAAGCCCTGTGTCCTGTAGACAACATGTTCTTGTGGAAATTGCAACAGTTGTAAGCAAGATGAGTTTATAGGACAGATGTGTTAAAACGTAAACATGTATTAATAACTTCAAAGCCCTGGAGCTTAAACTAACACCCTCAAAATCACTCTTCCCTCATGGCCAAAGGCTTATGACACTTATAAAAGGAATATGCAATCAAATAGTGAGGTCACTGTAGATGAAGACTTTATTCACACATTATCATGTAGTGAGGCCTTTCTTGCCCAGGACCTGGCTCATAATAGACAAACACACAATACATATTTGTGATTCTGAAAGTGAAACCTACAGACATTACAGGTGAAACTGATAAAATTAAACTCTCTATATTTTTTTCCTAGTTCCCCCACACCATAGGATGGATTGAGGACTTTTTTTTTGTACTGGAGATCGAACCCAGAGACATTTTACCTTTGAGCTACACTCCCAGTCCGATTTTATTTCTTATTTGGAAACAAGGTCTCACAAGGTTGACGAGAGCCTCACTACTTGGTGAGGCTGTCATCGAACCTGTGATCCTCCTGTCTCAGCCTCTCAAGTACAGGGATTACAGGTGTGCACCACATCCAGCTGAGGACATTCTTTAAGTGAAATAATTGTACGGGAGATAGTCCACACTACACTTACTTACTTACTTTCTTGCTTATTTATTTTTATTTTTATATGCATTTATTTTATGCTGAATTTGTTCTCGGGCTGTAAATTTTTGTTTTTCTGTTTCTTCTGGGGTATCTTTTTCTTCTGTGCAACCTTCTCTTCTGGCTTAGGAACAATCTGAACCTTCTCAGTGAGGACCATCTCAGCATAGCAGGCAAGCTTGCTCATTAATCCCTCCATGAACTCTGGAAGGGTAGCAGAGCATCTTGGGTGCTTTGTTCCCCTGGATGTGTTCAATGACCGGAGAATTGACACCTAAACCCTAAAATTCAGCATTACTTTCTGCACTTTTAAGCACCCTGTCCAGCCCCACTGTTTTGCTTGAGCACACCTACGGACTCCACCATTATAATACTGGAATGGCACATACTGCTTCTTTAAAGTGACGTCTTCCAGATACTTGTTGGCTTTTCCATATATGCATACCCTTGATGGCCTGTGCAATTTCACAGGTGTTCTTAAAATGAACACAAAGATTCAAAACTCTTGATTTGCATGATTTTGTGATATTTTCTGGGTCAAGAGAGTAATGAACCATTTTCACAGATTACCCAGGCCGCTTGGAGGAAGAGTTTGCTTGCACATATTAGTAAACCAGATGTGAAAATAAAGAATTGGTTCCCTCACATGCTCCCACTCACCTTATAAACTGATGTGTGTTCTTTTTCACCAACTCCTTTCTTGTTTCCACTATATATTTTGATATTTTTGCCTTTCTTTTTTCTTTTTGTTACTAGGGATTGAACTTAAGAATATTCTACTACTGAGTTACATCTCTGGCCCTTTTTATTTTTTATTTTGATACAGTGTCTTGCTAAGTTGTTCCAGACTGGCTCAAATTTGCAATCCTCCTGTCCTCAGCATCACAAAAGACTAAGATTACAAGCATGTACCACCAAGTTTAGCATATTTTGATCTTTTTATACATATACAGTCCTACTCAGCAGTCAATGTCTGCCCAGATCATGATGCTCAAACATCATGTAAGTGCTCCTCAGATGTCATTGCTAAAAATAATAAATATAATCATTAAATGAAAGTAAGAATTTGATAGAGGGGAATTATTCAAAGAAAGAGCAATGAAGCAGGTCTTCTTTTACAGATTTGGATGCATTTTGATCCCTGTTTCCTTCAACAACTGCATGTCATTATATTAAGGCAAGTGAGGCCAAGAAGCCCTCTTCAAACTGTGTTAATTATATGCCATTGATCAGACAACTACCATCCCAGATTATGCAGCTCTAGAATGTTCAATAAACATGAGTAGAGCATTGGAATATTAGTATGTTTTATAATAGAACAATACAAAATAATTCATGATTGTTTACAGATAGCAACTTTGATGTCATTATTTGATTGACTATTATCTCCTTACCTCCAAGTGGCACAATCAAGTATTATTAACTGAGCATCCTGCATGTTCACTGTATTTACTGTACTTAAGTCTCCTGTGACTGGGGACTTTGTACATGTCACTGTGTTAGGGACCCTCTTGCCCAGTGACTAGTCCAAAATAGGTACTCAAAAAATGTTTGCTGATCCTGAAATAAATCAGCCTTTGTCCTTCCTGGTATAGAAAGGAAGAACACCTTGTACATTTATGTTCTACTTTTGGCAAACATCAGGGATCTTTTGTCATAGCTCCTTAATTTCTTTCAACTCAAAATAATTCTCATGTCCAAGTGGCATACTTTGGGATGGCATATTCTGCTACCCTTCATGCCTAAGTTTACTATCAACATATCAACATTAACAGGTATAATACTGGGCTAGGGATTATCATACTGCAGATTGGAGGTTAAACCTCAAGAATGCATTCAGACAACAGAAACAAACCTCAGTTTAGCATGTACCATGTTTAAAGCATTGTGTTAGGCCATGAGGGTTGGGGTGGGGTGATGAGTAGAGTGAAAGAAACAATCTTCTATTAAAGAAATTTATTACCATATAGCATCTAAATTTTTCTGCTAGTAGAGTTTGAAGTCTTCCCAAAACATCCTAAAATTGAAAGTTTCAGGCTATTTTCCCCCAAAAGGCTGCTATTTCTGATGTTTACTACCTATCTCAGCAAATCATTTTCCAGGGTCCAAGTTTAAAAACTGGGCATTGTCCTAGATGCTTCCTTTGCCTTTGTATAACATCCAATTAGTTTTCATTGGAAGTTCTATCAATTCCTTCCTTTGAGTCTAGGCTGTAACTCTGTCTACATCAATGTTGTATTTTGGTATTCATAATTTTTTTTTTTTTTTTTTTTTGCGGAACTGAAGATTGAGCCCAGGGGCATGCTACCTCTGAGCTACACTCCCAGACCTATTTTTTATTCTTTATTTTGAAATAGGGTCTCATTAAGTTTCGGAGGGCCTATGTAGCTGAGGCTGGATGTGAACATGTGATCCTCCTATCTCAGCCTCCCAAGTACCAGGATTACAAGCATGCGCCACCACACCCAGTTCTCATAATGTTTGTTTATTTTTTTAATGTGAATTTCAAAATACCATCTTTCCTTATAGCTTTACTTATTTCCATACTCATTGCTCACCCACACGGGACCAGAGGGAGTTTCTCAAAAACAAGAGCCATTCCACTACTTAAAATCTTTCTAAGCTGGGTGTGATAGTGCATGTCCATAATCTCAGTGACTGGGGAAACTGAGGCAGAAGGATCACATGTTTGAGGCCAGCCTAGGCAACTTAGCAAGATACTGTCTCAAAATTTAAAAAAATTAAAAGTGGAGGGGTGTCTGTGGGGATGTAGTCTAGTGTTAGAGCTCTTGCCCCTAGATTCAAACCTCAGTACTGAAAAAAAAATCTTTCTAAATCTTCTACATGCTTATAGTAGAGGTTCTTACACTTCTCGAGAAAGCAAATGCAGTCTAGGTGAAATGTAAAGGTTTCATCAAAATTACTGGCCACTCATAGTCCTTCAGGCCACATGGTCACTGAAATGGGGCAGGCTGTACATGCCAGTTTATGTTCACTGTCTCTGAGTAATTATTGATAATACCCTCTTTTCCTCTGAAATGTTTAGATGATAAATTATGTGGCACTTCAACTAAGTATTACAGACATTAAAAGTCGTGTGAAGACTCATCTGTTAGGAATCACTTAGAAATAAATAAGCTAGAGTTGTACATCAATTAGAATTATTCTTAGAATAATTTAGAAAAGGTAGTATGGTACATTGTTATGTCTTACATAGTATCTCCAGTACTCTTTAATCAAGCATCTCACTGTGTTTGTAGAGAAATGTATGAATATAGGAATTTTCTCCCTGATCGAGAAACATAAAGGAAAGGATTTTATATTAAAGCATTATTTAAAGAAATATAGCTTTTGGGTTTGGGAAAAATAATTAGGGGATTTTAGACCTGTACTTAGTTGTGTGAGCCTGAAAAAAATTCTTTGTTTTCTTTAATCTTGGATTTTTGTAAAATAGGAACAATAATTTTGCCTCCTAGTAGAGTTGTTGTGAGGATAAAATGAGATAATTGTTTGGCTGGGATTAGCAAAGAGTCTGGTACAAAACACTCAATAAATGGTAGTTATTTTTATTAGCTGCATTCTGCTTTTACCTGATCCAAGAGTAGAAATATCAAATTATTTCAAGGCATTCAGAACAAGTTAAGAAAATGAGATGATCATGGGATCAAAAACTATCTTTTTTATATGTCTTCCTTAAATTCTTTCCCTCAGAGTTTGTTTGTGTCTCTCCACTGCATTGTAAACAGAACAAAGGCTTCTTACTCACCATTGTGTTTCAAGGGCCTACTTTTCTTTCTGGTACATAATAAGCACCTCAATAAATAATGATTGAATGAATAAAAAAAGCCTATGAGATACATGATATCACATTCAAAGGTATCCTGAGCACAGGTATATTGGGGAAAGTCTAAAATATAATCAGGCAACAGTGTTTTTCATAACAATGCCCAGGAAATATGAGCACAGGTTTTCATTTTGACCACAAGAAATCTTCCATTTCTCTGATCCACCCTTCAAGAAAGTATTGCAATACTTTAGAGCTCTGGCAGGTCTTAAAGAGCCTTCACTGCTTCTAATATCATCTGAAACAGGAACAAATGCTCCAAAAGTGGTAAGCTCAGTGATTACCCCTCACAGTTTTTAGGATCTAAAATTTCAATGATTTCTAAGGCTATTTTTCCTAATTTATGGATAGTTTCCCTCAAATATTCTGTCTACCAAATCTTGAAAACATTACTGAATAGGTTGGCAAAATAAATGTGATTCTCATTGGCAATTTTCTCCATCCATAACTTAAAAATCAAAACAATAAACTAAATGTATCATCCACAAGTCTAAAGTATAATAGAGCAGCATAATTTGAAATGTTTTATACTCTTTTATAATTGAACAATTGTCTTAAATGCTATGATGGCTCTTGCCCAGGAGATTTGTGATTCTTGGGTGTAGAAGGATTTAAAACTCTCTAGAGGAAGATATATTGCAGGTCTTCCATAGTTTATCCATCATTGTAAAAGCCAACAATTCTGAAAACTAGGTTTTTTCTTCTCATTTAGTTGTGGACTGACTTGATTTGAACAGGGTCCCACTAAATTGCTGAGGGTCTCGCTAAGTTGCTGAGGCTAGCCTCAAACCTCTTATGTTCCAATTGCAGCCTCCCAAGAACTGGGATTATAGATAGGCACTACTGAACTCAGCTAAGGATATATTTTTCTAAAGAACTAACAGAACTAAAGACCTTTGAGGATGTCTATGGCATGAACCGAACATATGGCTAGGGGTGACCTTTATCTCAGGACTATCAAACATTCTTTCCCTTCCCTCAATCTCTTTGTGAAGTGAGATTGAGTTCAAAACAAAAACTCGGAGAGACAAAATGTGAAATATCAAGTCCAAGGCATTTTGAAACAATAAGAACTTGGAAATCATGCCTACGGTTTTATTAAAAGTTTATATTTTAAAGAGCTTATGTTTTAGTCATTGTTTTCTGGCACTTGTTAAATAATAATAAAGCTATAGATGGCTTCAGAAGACTAGATGCCAGTAGAGGGTAAAATGTCAGAAAAAGAAAAGTTAAATTGCATCACTTGTTATGTTTTTCATGCTTTGCAATTCATGTAGAAATGTGCATGGTGCCCAAAATAATAAATCATAAAAATATTCCACCTTTATTATAATTCAGAGAGATACATTTGTACATTACCTTCCCTCCTTTTCCCCACCACTTCACACATATACACAAACACACACACACACACATGCATGCAGGCATGTGTACACACACTTGCACTGATGCATGCAGACACACACACACACACACACACACACACACACAATGCAAAATTCCTCTTCAGTGCACAGGTTCTCAAATATAAGCACATCAGAACCACCTGGAGGGTAGCAGGTTGCAGGCACCCATCTCCTGAATTTCTGATTCAATAAGTTTGGTATTTTTAACAAGTACTGAGTGCTTTGTTCTGAGTATTGGTGTCCCTTCAAAATTCATATAAGGAACTCTGACCCCAATTATACAGTATTGAGAGATGGGGCTTTTTAGAAGGTGATCAGATCAAAAGAGCAGAGCCATCTTGAATGTGATTAATGCCCTTGTAAAAAAGGCCTGAGGTAGTTTCTTTGCTTCTTCTACCATGTGAGGACATAGCAAGAAGGTGCCATAGTGAATTTTCTTTTGCCTAATCTTGGATTTCCCAGGCTATGGGATTGTAAGAAATATATTTCTGTCCTTTATCAGACACTTAGTTTAAGATGCTTTTGTTATAGTGGCTCAGTAGACTGAGGCACCAGGTTGTGCTGATGCTACTGGTCTTTGCTTTGAAGACTCCTGCTTTGGTGCATACTGTTTAACTTACACTGCACTGAGCCTCAGAGCAGCAATGCTGGAGCACAGTGAGCATCAGAATCTCTTGAGCACTTACTAGTGTGGGACCTTCACCATGGATTCTTCTTTTATTATCATTTTTTATTGATGTCACTGTTGGTTCTTGACTCTGGTTGAACATCTGAGAGAGGCCACTCCCTACAGACCAGTTGAGTCAAAATCTTTGAAGCTAAGGCTCAAGACTCAAACGCTGAGGATCAGTTTCCTCAAGCATGTTGGTGGCCATGGGTGTGTGTTGAAAAACAAGCCTAGGTACTCTTTGTGCAATTTGAGAAGCAGTCCTTTGGTCTGAGATCCAAATCCTTCTCCAGAGTTTATCATCACCCTCCTGTGCCTCCACAGGCACAGACTCTCACACAGTTCCTGGCTTGGCATTCTCTCCAGACCGGAAAGCTCATCTTCTCATTGTGTTAACTCCATCATCTGCTTTGACACTGAGCTCAGGGAGCCACTTGTCCACAAATCTTTATATGCTCTTCTTCTGTGTTTCCTGAAACTTCTGTTCTCTGTACTTCAGCACTGATCACACCATAAAGGAGAGTCTCTTTCCCAACTTTCTATAGGTCTCTCTCATTGAGATGCTAAACTCTGAAGGAAGGGGTAATACTTTCAGTTTTTATTTTATTTACTCTTTTTGAATATAAAGGGGCAAAGGAACTTTCTTTCCACCCCCCTGAAATTACATAAATTGAGAATGCTGAAATAAAGTAACAGTAGACAACTTAGCAAGAGAAGGAGTATATAGATTTATTTATTACATACCTATACATGGGAGATACATATAAAGTATGTAATTCAAAGAAGGGCCAGGTTGAGGCTTAAATGCTCTTTTGATTAGAGAGAAAGAGAGAGAGAGAGAGAGAGAGAGAGAGAGAGAGAGAGAGAGAGAGAGAGAGATTGAGATTGAGATTGTAGGCACTTTTAGATGGAAAGTAAATGATCTTGGGATGGGTAATGAATGGGCCCAAAGAACAGTGAGTGGCCTGGATCAAGGTTTTCCCGGCCTCTGAATGTGGTGTTTGACTTCATTCTTCTTTCCTGTGAGTTAATCTTCCTAGGTTAGCATGATTTCAGGGAGGGAACTGAAGACAATTGTGTTCCTTCTGCAAAAGCTTCATTGAGTTAGAGAAGAGAAACTTCAGAGAAAGTGCCTTTCTGTGCTTCCAGGGA
>PVLC010013980.1:0-34879 GCA_004027655.1 Graphiurus murinus | reverse complement strand
CAAGGGTGCACCACCACTCCCGGCGAAGCCCCTCTTCTTAAAGGCCCCAGCACCTTCAACACCATCACACTGAGGTCAAAGTTCCCAAGACACAGATCCTAGCGGTACATACTCAAACTTTATCCAAAACAACACAGGGAGAAGAACTTGGTCATCATTTAATCTTAACTACCTTATTTTATACATAAGCTGAAATCCAGAGAGCAATCTAGTTACTAGGTGATGATTTCCCTAGAAATTAAAATTATAGGGAGGTAATCTCTCTTCCTCAGTTCTTGCTTTCTGAGAAAACTGTTTCAAACAGAAAACACTAATATATAAGAGGTTTATTTAGGAGGTGGGAGGGGCACAGTAATAAAAGATAAAGAGAGTTACTTTTCAGAGAAAGTGTTTGACCATTTCCCTGGGGTGAGAGATAGAAAGGGAAAAAAGTGTTATAGCTCCAGAGAGAGGGTCTAAAGTGATCAGTTTCAGGGAGTGGAAAATGGGGATTAGTACTCTGTGTGTACCTTAGTAAGTCTGTATTGTTCCCATTGGGGGAAGATCCACTACCCCTTAGTGAGTGCATTGTCTAATCTCCCTACAGCTTTTTCTTTCTTTCTTTCTTTCTTTCTTTCTTTCTTTCTTTCTTTCTTTCTTTCTTTCTTTCTTTCTTTCTTTCCTTCCTTCCTTCCTTTCTTCTTTCTTTCTTTCTCATGTGTGTTTGTGGTAGATTGAACCCAGGGGCATTCTACCCCTGAGCTACACCTCCATCCCTTTTATTTTTTGTTTTGGAACAAGGTCTCACTAAGTTGCTGGTGCTGTCCTCAAATTGGAGATCCATCTTCCTGTTTCAGCCTCCCATGTACTGGGATGACAGGTGCAGTGTGTGACACCATTCCTTGCATCCCTGCAGTTTTTTTTTAAGGGTCTGTTCAAATTCTTCCTTCAGGTGCTTTAGGTCTCTGTCCCATTCTACCCTATGTGCTCATGTCTAATTAGATACCTGGTGGTCCTATATACTATTGTCTTGGTGATTCTCACTTGACTCAGCCTGGTGGAAGACTTATCCCTTATGAAAGGGGCACTGTCGATTCTGTTACCAGGGGAACTGTTACTGTGCTGGACAGCTGGGCAAGAGCCCTGGCTCTATAATTACTCATGCTCCACAAATCTTAGGAGTCAAATTGACAAGAAAACAGATTTCATTCGAACCAGCTTTGAAGAAAGATAGAGGAAACTGTCTTGTTTCAAATCTCCATCTTGGCAGAACTCCAGGGCAGAAGAAGCTTTCATAAGAAAAGATGAGGTGGCAAAGTGGACAAAAGAAAGGAAATATATATCTACAGATTTACATAGCCAGAAAACATCTGTTTCAGCTTCTTTGGGGGGTATGGAGGGCAGCCCTTTGCTCTCAGTTTGAGGAAATGCAGGATGCAGAAAAATAAATTATCAGGAAGGTGTCCTTAATTTTCGAAGGAATCTGTTTCAATTCCTTGATTTGTGTTCATCCCTCATCCTTGGGAGAATTGGGGCTTCCTGGCACCTGGCTGGCAGTCCATTGTTGAATCAATGTACAGATTCCATCAAGGAACTCAAACATAAAAATCAGATGCTTATTCATGAAGGAGGCAAAGTCTGAAATATTTAATAGTTTCACCTAGGGAAAAAGCTTTAGTGTTAGTTCCCATAAAAACTTTCTTGCCATAGCCTTCCAGCTGTTTACTTTTGATGGTGTTTGACAAATGACTTCATGTGATTATCACTCCCCCATCTCTGAAGGATTTCTTCTGCTGATTATTTGCTAAGCATCTTGTCCCGGGTTGGCCTAGAGTCTTGATCCTGTTTAATTTGATCAATCCCATGTTGGTGAGGAAATGACAGTTTGAAATGGGTTCAAAAGACCTCTATTCAGACAAATTTTTTCTGGTACTGGGGATTGAACCCAAAGGCATTCTTCCTCTGAACTATATCCCCATGTTTTATTTTGAAACAAGAGCTCACTAAGTTGCAGAGGGCCCTGCAAGGTTGCTGAGATAAACCCACAGCCCTACTTTATTTTTTATTTTGAAATGTAGTCTCACTAAGTTACTACCTGCTAGCCTTGAACTTGTGATCTTCCTGCCTTGGCATTTCAAATATCAGGATTACAAGTATGCATTATCAAGCCCGGCTCCTTTTTCAGCTAATTTTAAGCAACAGGTTTGTGGAAAGATTAGCATTTAGACCAGAAAAATACAAAACACTAATGTGAGCAAAGCAATCCAATTTGTATAAGAGACTTGAACTTACAAATGTAACTCTTTAGTTTTATTATCTTTATCCAATCAAAGAAAACCAATTTGTCTATAAAAAGAAGGCCTGTCAGATCTGTACTAAAGAGTGCTTGTCAGCTAGAGTCATTTGTATATAAATCAATGCCAATTACTACCTGAGTAGAAAGTTTTCCATATTCAATAAGACCTTTAGAGTTTATATACATGTTAGGGAACTATAAAATCCTTCAATACATTCTACAAGAATTAATGGCATTTTGTCATTTAAGAACATACATATAAGCCGGGGGCGTGGTGGCGCACACTTGTAATCCCAGCATTTGGAAGGCTGAGACAGGTGGATCCGGGTTCTCGGCCAGCCTCAGCTGCCTAATGAGGCACTCCGCAACTTAGTGAGACCCTGTTTCAAAATAAAGAATAAAAATAGAGCTGGGGGTATAGCTTGGAGATAGAATGTCCCTGAGTTCAATCTCCAGTACCGAAAAAAAAAAAAAAAAAGAACATACATATATACACTTGAAACTCTTGAATTTACTCTGTAAACTATTGTGGTATAAATGGTAAAACTGAGAAAAATCCCTTTAAAATAGTCAGTCTTATACATGTACTATACCAAAATTTTTAACCTTAAATTTGTCTTGAGATGAAGGATGAATAAAGCAGGATTTCCTCTTATTGATTAAAGAGACAGCTCATATTAGCAAAAATTACTATAAGTGATATACAAAGTATTATTACTTGAGAACTTTGTAACTTAGCAAAACAATTTAATTAACTGTTCAATATGTTAAGACAATAATCATGATTTATATTATTACATCTATCCTCTCAGATTTTAAAGCTTTAGAGTACTTGTGTCAATAAAACACATCATATAACTGTAAAATAGTAGTTTTATGTTTAACCAAAGTTACAGACCAAAGAGGGGATTTAGAACAAATACAGACTTCAATAAATCCTAATCCTTCTAGAACTTGATTTCTGTTAAGCAATCAAACCTAACAACTTGAGAAGAAAACTTTTTTTTTTGTAATACTGGGGATTAAACCCAGGGGAATTCTACCTCTAAGCTATACCCCCATCCCTATTTTTTTATTCCTTATTTTGATTACAAATGTGTGCCACCAGGCCAGGCTAGAAGAATATTTTTGTCAACCTTGCTAATAACATATTAGTCATTGCCAAACACTTAGATCCCACCTATAATATGCATATTAAAAGTTACCTTAAGTTTCTTTAGAATATAAGCATTAATTAAAAACACCAAGATACAGATGTGGTGGCACATGCCTATAATCTTAGTACTTGAGAGGCTGAGACAGAAGCATTACAGCTTCACTTCCAGCCTCAGCAACTTAGCAATGCCCTCTGCAACTTAGTGAGACTGTTTGAATATAAAAAATAAAAAAGGGTTGGGGATGTAGCTCAGAGATAGAGTGCCCTTGGGTTGTTCAATCCCCAGTACCAAAACAAACAAACAAAAAACTTATCATCCTATGTTTTTAGGTAATTAAAAATGGACAAAATAAAGAACTTTAAAACAATAGAAATCCTAAAGAAAAACAGCTTCGACATACTAGAAACAAATTTATATTTGCTGTCAAAAGAATTAATTATTTAAGGGAGAAGTTTCTAAAACATTTACTAAAAGCAAATGAGACTTTTTGAGACAGAGACAAGAAAAAAATGGTGGATAAACTCCCAAGCATTCATTCATAATTTTCATCTGCTAAGTTCTTTTTTTTTATTATTATTTTTTTAATTATGCATGCATTGTAAGCATACATCTTTGTTAGGTACAAATTGATAACGACATATGTGCCCACGTTTCTCATTTGACCCCTTCCCCAAATTCCCACCCCACTCCCTTGCCGTCCCTCCCTCTCAAGTTCAGTTTGGTGAGTAACCTTGATGTACATTAGGGTACCCCCCCCCATCCATCCCTTTCAGTTTAATCAACTTCTTTGCTTATCGAGGGTCCCTTCTTTTCCATCTGGAGACTCTCTTATGCCCCATCTTCCCCCTAGCATCTGCATATTAGGGAGAACATATGCTTCTTTACTCTTTGTGACTGGCTAATCTCACTTAACATAATGTTTTCCAGTTGCGTCCATTTCCTGGTAAATAACATGATTTTGTTCTTCTTTATGGCTGAGTAAAATTTCATTGTGTACATATCCCATAGTTTTGTAATCCATTCATCTGTCGACGGACATCTTGGCTGCTTCCATAGTTTGGCTATTGTGAATTGTGCAGCTATAAACATAGATACACATGTGTTGGTCTGATACTTTGGTTTCCATTCTTTTGGATAGATACCCAGAAGTGGTATTGCTGGATCATATAGTAGGTTCATTCCCATTCGTCTGAGGATCCTCCATATTGTTTTCCAAAGTGATTGCACAAGTTTGCAGTCCCAACAACAATGTATTGGAGTTCCCACTTCTCCACATCCTCGCCAGCAGTTGTTGTTCGTGTTTTTGATGATTGCCATTCTGATTGGGGTTAGGTGAAATCTCAAGGTAGTTTTGATTTACATCTCTCTGATTGCTAATGATGTGGAACATTTCCTCATACATATATTAGCCATTTGTATTTCTTCTTTTGTGAAGTGTCTATTTAGATCCTTTGCCCATTTTTAATTGGGTTATTTGTTTTCTTGGCTGTGATTTTCTTGAGTTCTTTGTATATCCTAGATATTAGACCTCTATCTGTAGAATAACTGGCAAAAATATTCTCCCACTCTGTAGGCTCTCTGTTGAGGTTCTTGATAGTTTCCTTTGCTGTGCAGAAGCTCTTCAGTTTAATGCAATCCCATGGATTGATCTTCCTTTGAGTTGCTTGTGCTTTGGAGGTCTTGTTGAGGAAGTTTTACCTTTGCCTATGTGTTCAAGTGTTGGTCCTATGCCCTCTTTGAGTAGCTGCAAGGTCTCCGGCCTAACCTTCAGGTCTTTGATCCACCTTGAGTTGACTCTTGTGCAGGGTGAGAAGGTGGGGTTTATTTCCATTTTCCTGCATATGGTTAATCAGTTTTGCCAACACCATTTGTTAAAGAGGCTATCTTTTTTCCAATGTATGTTTTTGGCTCCTTTGTCAAAAATCAGTTGACTGTAAGCCTGTGGATCTGTTTCTGAGTCTTCTATTCTGCTCCATTGATCTATGTGTCTGTTTTTGTGCCAATACCATGCTGTTTTTATTACTATGGCTTTGTAGTAGAGTTTGAAGTCAGGTATTGTGATACCTCCTGCATGGTTCTTGTTGCTAAGAACTACTTTGGCTATCCTGGGCTTTTTGTTTTTCCAGATGAATTTAAGGGCAGATTTTTCTATGTCTGTGAGGAGTGTCCTTGGTAATTTCATGGGTATTGCATTGAATCTGTAAATCAGTTTTGGAAGGATGGCCATTTTGATGATATTTATTCTGCCTATCCAAGAGCATGGTAGATCCTTCCATCTTCTAAGGTCTTCATCGATTTCTTTCTTCAACTTTTTATAGTTTTCCTTATAGAGGTCTTTTACCTCCCTGGTTAGGTTTATCCCTAAGTATTTTGGTTTTCTGGGTGCTATTGTGAGTGGAATTGTTTTCTGGATTTCTTTTACAGTGGATTTATGGTTGGCATACAGAAAAGCTTCTGATTTTTTAAGATTGGTTTTATATCTGGACACTTTGCTGAATTTGTTGATCAGTTCTATAAGTTTTTTGGTTGAGTTTGTTGGGTCTTCTAAGTATAATATCATGTCATCTGCAAAAAGGGATAATTTTAGTTCTTCTTTCCCTATTTTTACCCCTTTGATTTCCTTCTCTTGCCTTATTGCTCTGGCTAGAGTTTCAAGTACTATATTGAACAGAAGAGGTGATAATGGACATCCTTGTCTTGTTCCTGTTTTTAGTGGGAACTCTTGCAGTTTCTCTACATTTAATATGATAATGGCTGTGGGCCTATTGTATACTGCCTTTATGATGTTGAGGTACGTTCTTTCTATTCCAATTCTCTGAAGTGCTTTTAGCATGAATGGGTGTTGGATCTTGTCAAATGCTTTTTCAGCATCAATTGAGATGATTAGGTGGTTTTTGTCTTTGATTTTGTTTATGTGGTGAATTACATGGATTGTTTTTCATATGTTGAACCAGTCTTGCATCCCTGGGCAGAACCCAACTTGGTAATGGTGTATAATTTTCTTGATGTGGTTTTGATTTGATTTTTTTTTTTGCAGTACTGGGGATTGAACTCAGAGGCATTCTACCTCTGAGCTATACCCCCAGCCCTATTTTTTTTATTCTTTATTTTGAAACCGAGTCTCACTAAGTTACGGAGTGCTTCACTAAGTAGCTGAGGCTGGCCGCGAACCCGGATCCTCTGGTCTCAGCCTCCCTAATGCTGGGATTACAAGCGTGGGCCACCATGCCCGGCTTGATGTGGTATTGAATGTGCATTGCTAATATCTTGTTCAGCAGTTTTGCGTCTAAGTTCATCAATGATATAGTCCTATAATTCTCTTTTCTTGAGCTGTCTTTTTTGGCTTTGGTATTAATGTGATGTTGGCTTCACAGAATGTGTTTGGGATGGTCCCATGTCTTTCTGTTTCACGAAATAGTTTGAGGAGTATTGGGATTAGCTCTTCTATAAATGTTTTATAAAATTCACTTGGAAAACCATCTGGCCCTGGGCTTTTCTTTGATGGTAACCTCTTTATTGCTGTTTTTATCTCTTTGATTGTTATTGGTTGGTTTAAGTTTTCTATATCTTCTTGACTCAATTTAGGAAGGTTATATGTGTCTAGAAATATGTCAATTTCTTCCAGATTTTCCATTTTGTTGGAGTATAGTTTTTCAAAATAGTTTCTGACTATCCTCTGTATTTCCATACTGTTGGTGGTAGTATCACCTTTTTCATCTCTCATTTTGGTAACTTGGGTTGATTCTCTCTTTCTTTTGGTTAGGTTGGCCAATGGTTTGTCGATCTTGTTTATTTTTTCAAAAAACCAGCTTTTGGTTTTGTTGATTTTCTGAATTTTTTAATTTTCTATTTCATTAATTTCTGATCTAATTTTCATGATTTCCTGTCTTCTACTGGCTTTGGAGTTAGACTGTTCTTGTTTCTCAAGTGCTTTGAGCTGTGTCATTAGGTTATTTATTTGGTGATTTTCTGTTCTTCTTATGTGGTCACTCAGTGCTATAAATTTGCCTCTTATTACTGCCTTTAGGGTGTCCCAGAGGTTTTGATATGTTGTATCTCTTTTTTCATTGGTTTCTAGGAATTTTTAAATTTCTCCCCTTACATCTTCTATGACCCAATCTTCATTCAGCAATATGGTGTTCAGTCTCCATGTGTTTCCAAGTTTGCTTTGGATCTTCTTGGAGTTTATTTCTAGTTTCACTCCATTGTGATCTGAGAAGATGCAAGGAATTATGTTGCATTTTTTGAATTTGCCAGTGCTCGCTTTGTGGCCCAGAATGTGGTCTACTTTAGAGAAGGTTCCATGTGCAGCTGAGAAAAATGTGAATTCAGCTGTAGTTGGGTGAAAGAGTCTATATGTGTCTAATAGGTCCATTTGGTTTATGGTATTCTTTAGGTATAAGGCATCTCTACTGACCTTTTGTTTAGAGGAATGGTGTAGAGATGATAGAGGAGTATTGAAGTCTCCTAGTATTAATGAATTGGGATCTATGTGTATCTTTATATCATACAGTTTGTTTTACCAAGGTAGCTGCACCTGTATTTGTGGCATAGATGTTGATAATTATTATTCCCTCTTGCTGAATTGTTCCTTTTACTAGTAAAAAATTACCTGCTTTGTCGCTTCTGATAAGCTTAGGCTTGAAGTCTAGTTTATCTGATATCATGGTTGCTACTCCTGCTTGACTTCGGGTTCCATTGGCATGGATTACCTTACTCCAGCCCTTCACCTTTAGCTTGTGGGAATCTTTGCTTGTAAGGTATATTTCTTGTAGGTATCATATAGATGGATTCTGGGTTTTGATCCATTTTGCCACCTTGTGCCTTTTTATTGGGAATTGAGACCATTTATATTTAGTGTGATTATTGAGAAATGATTTTTAATTCCTAACATTTTGAGTTTTGACTTCTGTTTTCGGTGAAGTTTTTTTCCCTTCTGTGTTTAGTTGTTTGCTTCCTGGAAATCTCCTGTCTTCTTACTTCCCCACCCTTATAATGACTATATGGAATTGTGTCTTTTATCCTCCTACTTATTTTTTTTATTCGTGCATTGTAAGCATACATCTTTGTTAGGTACAAATTGATAATGACATATGTGCCCACATTTCTCATTTGACCCCTTCCTCAAATTCCCACCCTGCTCCCTCCCCTTCCCTCCCTCTCAAGTTCAGTTTAGTGAGTAACTTTGATATATATTAGAGTGTCCCCCCACCTCGTCCATCCCCTTCGGTTAAATCAACTTCTTTGCTTATCAAGGGTCTCTCCTTTTTCATCTGGAGACCCTCTTATGCCCCATCTTCTCCCTAGCATCTGCATATTAGGGAGAACCTATGCTTCTTTACTCTTTGTGACTAGCTAATCTCACTTAACATAATGTTTTCCAGTTGCATCCATTTCCCTGCAAAGAACATGATTTTGTTCTTCTTTATGGCCGAGTAAAATTCCATTGTGTATATATCCCATAGTTTTGTAATCCATTCATCTGTCGATGGACATCTTGGCTGCTTCCATAGTTTGGCTATTGTGAGTTGTGCAGCTATAAACATAGATACAGAATCAACTTAACCATAAAACCAGGTCTAGGGCCATACTAAGAAATGCAAAAGAGTCTCCTTTACGAGAAAAAAAGTCTCATTAAAGGAGTTATCATAAAAATACCAGAGCCTTTTTGTCCCAGCCACTTAAAGGCTGGACAATCCTTACTACTCTCTCAGTCCAGGCTATCTACTTCACCTTACCCAGTTTCTTTTGTAATTAAATCTTGGCCTGTATAATTCTGCATATTTGACTTGGAGTTTGTTTTTATTGACACTGAAAAATTTCAATCTCTGATATAATTTTGACATCAGACATAGCACAAGATCCATTTAACAGTTTTTTGGGCAGTTTATGTACAAAATACAATGTCCTAAATGGAATTACCTTTGTTACAATTATAAAAAAGTGCCTCCTGGAATTGCTCTGTTACATATCCCTTCTGTTGAATATTTGACCCCATTTCCATGGGGGAACTGGGACTTCAAATTTTTTTTGACAGCTTCCTGAGTTGGGGGAAGATTAGTAAGGGTTTGGGGAATGGAAGATCTTGGCTTAGTGATACACATAGTTTTCTGTTCCCGTTTCTAAGAGTGGGTTTCACTTTATTCTAGAGTACTAAATCCAATATTTTACTCCCGCAAGGTTTACTGAAGAGTGAGTTCTGTAAGCAATGCTGTATTTTAACTCTAGTTACTAAAGGGACTGGTGTTAGTCTGCAGAAAATTGTAAACAGATTTTTGATCTGCTTTTACTGAAGGCTAATTAACATTAATTTAACAATCACAAATTTAGGATCTGTACATCAACAATGAACATTTTCTAACAAGGCAGCTATTAAAAAAAGCTTAAAAAGAGGCAGATTAGTTTACAACTAATTTCTAAAAACTTATGAAATATCGAATCTCTTTTATATCCAATATAAAGAATTACAATCAAAGTTCTGGAAATGTATATAACATTTAGGTTACTGAATAGCTAATTTCTGAAAATATTGCTAGGATTCATGATTAACTTACAAACACAACATAGCCCCACAATTTTTTAGCTCATTATTAAAAACCTGTCATTTTGGAAATCAGAAATAAATTATACATAGATTTCCAGCATTTTAAAGAATATTTTGTTTATTTTTTGGCTTATCTTAGTCTACAAATAAAGAAAGAAGTACAAATAAAATTAAATTCTTTCAGTTTAAGAAATTTTGACAATTTTTAAAATAAAACTTAATTACAAACCCTTTTATAATACAATCCAAACTCACTCTAGACATTTTATTTCATATGCTCATTTTTTAATTTCCAAATTTGTTGAACAATGAATATTTTAGACAAGCCGTGACCTTTATATCTATTTCAGCACTACACATTCATCAAATGAAAACATAATATGTATATATCCATATATACATACAATTACATACAATTTATAAAGTGTGGATATATATATATCCACACTTTATTTTTTTCTTTTTGTGAGGTATTGGCAATTGAATCCAGGGACATTTTACCTCTAAACTAGACCTCCCAACCCTATTTTTCATTTAGAAACAGGATTTCACTAAGTCGCAGAGGGTCTCACTAAGTGGCTGAAGCTGACCATGTACTGGCTAGCCTCCTGTCTCAGCCTTCCAAGCACTGAAATTGCAAACATGTGCCACCACATTGGGCTAACACAATATATTTGATGTGTGAAAATGTCCAAGATTTTAGCTCTGAATCAAGGTTTCCATGTAAAAACAAGATGATTTAAAAGTCTATCTACAATAGCAGGGTGTGGTGGGGCACACTTGTAATCCCAGTACTTGGGAGGCTGAGACAGGAGCATCACGGGTGTGTGGCTAGCCTCAGCTACTTAGTGAGGCCCTCTGCAACTTAGTGAGACCCTGTTTCTAAATAAAGAATAAAAATAGCACTGGTGGTGTAGCTCAGAGGTAGAATCCCCCTGGGTTCAATCCCCAGTACTGAACAAAAAAAAAAAAAAAAAAAAAAAAAGCTATCAACTTTGCTTTTATAGCAAAACAAATGATATTTCCTTAAAAACTGAACATTTATAAATGCCTGTCCTATATATTTATCTAATTTACTCATTTTAACAGCTATCTTTAGATAACCCAAGGACATAGAAAGCATTGAACATTATATTTTAACTATCTAGAGATAAATATCCCAATTGGTTAGCAAGAAAAAAAATGAGTTACCAATTTTAAAGATATTTTCATTATCAACAAGTTTAAGTTAACTTATTTGTCACAGAATCAGAAGGCATTTGGGCAACCTAACAGGTTTTAAGTTATGTACTTAGTCTTCTACGAGCAAACTTTGATACCATGCAAACATACAATATATAAACATATAAAAGCACATGCAAAATTTCAAAGCTTAGATTTATCATCTGCTAGTTTTTAAAGTCAGACTATTATTTAATATCATCTTAAAGCAGCCTCTAAATTTTAAATTTGCATTCTCATTTGAGGCCAGGTAGAAAATCTACATCTCAAAGACTTAGACCAGAAAATGTTCAATAACCAGGTTCTTATTGTGGAGAAAATGAAACGCTTTCAACCAGACAAAACAAAAACAACAATATGATTTAATTACGCAGAATCCAAAAGTGCATTCATCGGAGGAAAAAAAAAAAACCGACATGAGTTCAAAATAGAGCAATCACAGATGAATTTTGATAGAGGCTCAGTGGATGACTGAAGCAAGGACTATGCTCAGGAAATGTTTTGGGCCAATGAAGTGTGCTGCTTTTTGGAACTGCTTCCCACTGTGTCACCTGTGGGCCAGACAATCATTTTTATGTGTCTCAGAAAGACCCAAACACCAAGGGGTTAATGAGGTGGCTCAAGGTGTGGGGGGGTGATGAGGCCCTTATGTCTACTTTCCAGATCAGCCGAATTGTTATTTCCAATACAGGAACAGGGTATGTTCTTCCAAAATGGAATGCCCTGCTTTAGTGGGTAAATCTATTGCCACAACCATCAGAATATAGCCTCTTGATCCAATTGTTAACATATAAAACAGTTGCATTAAATCAGCATGCACTTCTAGACATATAGGACATGCTATAATCTTTTCCCAGCAAAATACAACCCCAAACAAATGAGATCTCCAAATAAACCAGTATAATTACCAAGAAAAATTTTATCCTCTGAATTTCACATTGGGTACAGCAGTACCCAAAAATAAAATGGCTATTCAAACCTCAAGCAGCTTATGTAAGGCCTAAATGGCCATTTTAAGCTCCAAATGGTGGATAGAGCTATTTCATAACACCCGGTACCATAAAATAACCCATTTAAGATCCAAAGCCTCAAATAGTGGAGACATATCCTCAGTGTGCACCCTGATGGAACAACTCAGTGTGGCTAATTAAGTAGTCAAGGCTACAGCAGAAAGTTTGTAACCAGCCTCAGGTACTTAATGAGGCTCTCTGCAACTTAGTGAAACCCTGTTTCAAAATAAAGAATAAAAAATAGGGCTGGGGTGTAGCTGAGAGGTAGAATGCCCCTAGGTTCAATCCCCAGTTCCACAAAAAAAAAGTCTCTAGGCTACTTCCAGGGTTTTCCTGAAATTCCAAAGGTACCTTTGGCCAGCCATAGTTGATTGAGCCTTCTCTTCCTCAGAGATCACTGCTACTGGCTTGAGCCATACTGCTTCCAAGCACCATCCATACTCTTGGCTGACAAATCACCAACACTGTTACCAGGCAGAACCATTAAGGTTTGGGGCAAGAGGCTAATTTCTTTTTTTTTTTTTTTCGGTACTGGGGATTGAACTCAGGGGCTTTCTACCTCCGAGCTATACCCCCAGCCCTATTTTTTATTCTTTATTTTTGAAACAGAGTCTCACTAAGTTGCGGAGTGCCTCACTAGGTAGCTGAGGCTGGCCGTGAACCCGGATCCTCTGGTCTCAGCCTCCCGAATGCTGGGATTACAAGCGTGCGCCACCACGCCCGGCTGCAAGAGGCTAATTTCTACCACTCTCTACTCCATAAATACTAGAAGTTAATTTGGCAGCAAAATGGGTTTTATCCAAAGACAGCTTTGAAGGAAGATAGAGGACACTTTCTTGTTTCAAATCTTCATCTTGGGACAAGGCAAGCCCAAGGAAATCTTTTATAAGAGTAGAGACAGCAATGGGCAATGTGGACAACAAGAAGGAAATATACATATTCAGATTTAGATAGCCATAGAACTTGTGTCTCAGCTTCCTTGAAGGGAGAGGCAACCCTTTACCATTTACTCTTAATATGAGAAAATATGGGATTCAGAAAAACAAGTTATCAGAGAGTTGTCCTTAATTTCAGAGGGAATCTATTCCAGGGCCAGAGGCGGTAACAGATAATTAACCATGGTGTGGCCTGCTTTCTATTACTTTGTAAGGTTTTTAGCTAACCCACATTTATTCACTGTTTCTGTGCCTGGATTCCCTCATCCGATAAATGTTTCTGTAAAAGTAGCCTTTAAAATATACAGAAGAATTTGAAAAGACAGTTAGATAAAAAAAAAACAAAACTAAAGTCACATATGTATTTATGGGATGTATGGTATACAAAGGCTTTTAGTATCCAGGGTAAGCCCTTGGCAGAGTTATTATGAGCAAAGTTACCTTTGGAATTTAATCAAGACTCTAATTTGAATGGAAACAAGTAGGGGGGGGAGGGCAGAAAACTCATTCAATTACAATAAATTGAATTCCAGAGGGAGTCAGCCTCTGGTTGTGTATAGAAGCCTCTGGAGGCCTCAAAAGTGAGAGACAGGAACCTTAGCCTCATTAAATCAGCAGCTAGAGATGAATTTGGGAAGATTTCTCTCAGAACATATTTCTCAAATGGCTGGGTTTGCTATGGTAAAGGCCTTATGTTCCAGAGAAAGGTTCTAGAATGGGCTGCTTCCCATAAGTGGAAAATGTGGCAAATTCTCTTCTTGTAAAGTTTTATTCAGTCTGGAAACCTTCCCCCTCAAGTATATGTATTTAGGGGCATGGTGGTACACACCTGTAATCCCAGTACTTGAGAATCTGAGACAGGAGGATTGCAGGATTGAGGACAGCCTCAGCAAGTAAAGAGAATCTTATCAACCAAGGAGACCCTGTTTCCAAATAAGAAATAAAATCAGGCTGGAGGTGTAGCTCAAAGTTTCAATCCCCAGTACCACACACAAAAAAGTGTATGAATTTAGGGAAGTCACTATTTTTGCATCAAAGCTGCTTTTGGCACCCTGGAATCTTTCCCATTGGTGTGGGGAGTGTCTAAAGTGGCAATGTAAATGGTACCATAGCTGCCTGGAGCTATCTTTGGGCCATTTGGTTGGGAGTATGTATGCATGCAGTAAGTTTAGCCTCTTAATATCACTGAGGTTCTCTAACTGCAGCAGCATGGGGAATCCCAGTATTTTTTTTATGAGGGTTTGACTAATTTCTCCAAAGGTCCATCCCAGTCTTGTCCTCATCTGCTCATTTCTATCTAAATGTGTGACAACTTTCTTCTGCTCATTTATTAGCTTTTCTTTTTGGTGATGACCCCAGTGTTCAGGGATTTGTATCATTCTCAGTCATAGTTTCAGATAAACTTTCGAGTTTCAACATTTTTCTTACTGAGTCAAATAGTATTTTCATTTATTAAAACCATAATCTTGAAGACAAGCATAATTTTTGTAGCTTATTTGTAAGTGTGTAATTTAATGACTTCGTTTATGCTGAACATGAATAATAAACTATCCACCTATTAAAACTAGAGAGCACCAGAAGTTACTAATGTGGTTTACAATGCATTGCAAAAATGATATTATTTTCCTGCATTTTACAAAATTGAAGTAGTGTAGTGTAAACTGTTGTGAAGTGACCCACAGAGACACACCAGACTCCACTGTGCCAAAGAGGTCGCTTTATTTACCAGCTGGCTGGGGCAAAGAGTTCAAATGCTGTCATCCCAAATGTTGATATGGACCAGTTTTATACCCCTTGATTACAGAGTTGGGGGGAGGGAAAATTCAGGATTTTATGGTTATAAAATCATTGCATTGTTGACAAACACCAGGTATTTGTTTAAGACAGATAACATATATTATTTAGATGCTATCTTGTGGTCAAAACAGCGTCCTCATACCAAACACAGCAAAGCAGATTACAGAAGCAGATAATATCAGTTAAAATTCCTTTTTATACCCTGGTTTAGTTACAGGATGACCCTCTGACCCATAGTCAAAGGGGGCCCAGAGAGCTTGCCTAAGACTTTTACCTAAAAATGGATATATACTGTTTCAAAACAAGTATTTAATTAAGGAAATATCAAGGATTTGCTAGGAAGTATTTTATGTAGAAAAGAATTATCTAATAACCAGAAAGTTAATACTTGTTAAAAAGAATTAGCAGCATCTACTGAGTTCAGCCATGGTTGAAAGACATTTCTAAAAGCTTATCTACACACTGTTGATGTCCCTTTTCAGTTTTTGCCAGCTCTGCCCTGTCTTTAAAGCAAGGTCAATGGGAAGGTCTTTACTCAAGGGGGAGAGATTTTTTTTTTTTTTTTTTTTTTTTGCGGTACTGGGGATTGAATTCAGGGGCGTTCTACCTCTGCCCTATTTTTTATTCTTTATTTTGAAACCGAGTGTCTCACTAAGTTGTGGAGTGCCTCACTAGGTAGCTGAGGCTGGCCGCGAATCCGGATCCTCCTATCTCAGCCTCCCAAATGCTGGGATTACAAGCGTGCGCCACCACGCCTGGCTTCTTTTCTTTTCTTATTGCCTTTGTAGAGCAATACATTTATTAGTGGGCCTTGACAGATCCTTGAGACTTACAAAATCACCAGTGAAGGGATAATAGGCTAACTTTAGATCTTGCTCTAAATCCTCAGCTGGTATTCATTCAGCAATACCCTTTCCCCTGAAATCTGGACTCACTATCCTGTCTAAGCTTGTCTTTTACTGGTATCCCACATTAGCATTTGCTTTGGTTGGTGGTTGGTTTAAAAACAGGTTTTAGGAGGACTGCTCTTTCATTTGCATTAGAATATTTTTCAAGTCTACTTTATTAGATAATCAAATCAGATTCATCGTCTTTACCTAGTAGGTATGGCCCAGTCCATCCCTACTTTCTTCCATGAAGCTATTGACAATGAATCTAGTCCATACTGATTTCCACTTATTTAAATATATGCAGTACTTATAATGTATCTGTTCTTGGATATCTCTAATGGTCTTACATTAAATCTGTTATTTAATATGTATAAACTGTTAAGCTGGATGTGTTGGTGCATGCTTGTAATCCCAGTGCTTGGGAGGCTGAGACAGGAGGATCAGGGGTTCACAGCCAGTCTCAGCTACTTAGTGAAGCCCTCCACAACTTAGTGAGACATTGTTTCAAAATAAAGAATAAATAACAGGGCTGGAGGTGTAATTTGGAGGTGGAAAGCCTCTGGGTTCAATATCTAGTATGGCAATATAAAATCAAATGTATTAGCTGTTAATTTTAATATACACATTTACTTTTTGAGGAGTGCTAGGGATTTAAATTATGGGTGTTTTACCTCCCAGCCCTTTTGAATTTTTTATTTTGAAACAGACTCACTAAGTTGCTGAAGGTCTAGCTATGTTCCTGAGCCTGACCTCCAACCGGTGATCCTCCTATTTCAGCCTCCCAAGTATTCAAGTATACGGATTATAGGCATGTGGACACATATCATTGCTTCTGGCACAACGTTTACATTTTAATATGAACACACATACTAGAACCAGAATTCATAGGGTTAGGAATTTAAATCTAGAAGAGATATTACCTACTTGAAAGATATTGCTTCTTTGTACAATTGTGGGTATGCTTTCAGAAGAATCCATCTCATTTCTTCCTGTCACCTTGTCAGAGGAAAACACAATAATTCAGTGAAGAGTCCTGAGGAGTTCCCAGGTTTGGGAAGGGAACTCATCTCAGGGCCCTCAGTGTCTTTGGCTTCCATGGAGAAAAGAATTTTAGCAAATGCCAGTGAGAGACAAAGGCAGAGGTTTTATTTAGGAAAATTGGGATTACATGTTCAAGGGAGAACCTGGACCCGCTCAAGAGCTTGAAAGACCCTTGAAATCTTTGCACTCCTTTTCTTATAGGAGACTCAAAGAGGAGGGTAGAGGTCTGGAATTCCTCTTTTTTTTTTTTTTTGCAGTATTGGAGTATTGGGATTGGGCATTTTTTCTTGGAGTTATAGCCCAGCTCTATTTTTTATTCCTTATTTTGAAACAGGGTGTCACTAAGTTGCTGAGACTAAGTAGCTGAGACTGGCCTTGAACCTGTGATCCTCCTGTCTCAGTCTCCCATGTACTGGGACTACAAGTGTGCACCACTACACCCAGCTCTTGGACATCCTCTTAATCCTCTGTTTAGTTGGGTGGTAGCTGGGTGGTAGCTGGGTGGTAGGTGACCTTGTCCCTCTTTGTGGATCCTTTGTTTACTAAGCATCTTAGGAATCTCAGGAGGGGAGAGGGGGCATTGTGATTAAGGATGTAGGCTCATTGAGGCTTCAGTCTAAAATAGAACACACCCTGCAGGTTGAGTTAAAGATTATTAATTTTCTAGAGTTTAAAACTATTTTCCCTTTCCTTCTCAATTTGTCTCCTTTCTACTTAATATTTTATTTCTTCTGTCCTACCTCAACATCATGTTGTTAGTTCCAAATGAAATTATATAGCTTGGTAATTCTATTTTTTAGATGTTTACAAAATTTAAGTTCAACCTCAACACCATTACTGAAGAAAAGTTCCCAAAATGTTTGTAGCAGTGTAATAACTTTATATTTAACTGAGGTGACTACTTTAAAGAAGACAATCCTTTGTGTAAATTCATCTATATAGATGAAATTAAACCCATGATTACTCTCCTCACAGGAGACATATATCAATATAAGTGTACATCCGAATCTTACTGCTTCAATCAAAATGTAACCTCAACTTACAGGCATGTAACCTAAGGAAAGTTACTTAAATTATCCTGAGATAACACAGTCCCACTCGTGGGTCCTTGCCTCCGTGATAAAAAGAATTTTAACAGGTATTTATTCAGTAAAACAGGTAAGTGGAGGTCTTCTGGGTCAAGAGAGCAGGAGGGCAAGAGAGAGAGAAAGAGAGAGAGAGAACACGAGCTTTTCAGTCTCTTTCAGTCCTTATATAAACTTTTAAGAGGGGTGGGCCACAGAAGCAGTCTGGACCGCCTCCTCACAGGTATAGGTGGTTGATAGGTGGGTGTTCCAAGAAGGGTAGGCACAGAAAAAGTTGGATCCTCCTCCCTTCTCAGGTTTCAAAAATGGGTGGTCCCTGAAGTCTGGCCTTTGTCCTCAGGAATCTCAGGTGGGGGCAAGGATTCAGGGGATTAAAGGTGTGGCCCACTTAGACTTTTTTGCCCAAGATTTGGGCACACCCTACAGGGTGGAGTTAGCTTATGAACTCTCCAGATTTTTAAAACTATATTTTTCCTTTCCTTCCCAATGTCT
This sequence comes from Graphiurus murinus, assembly GCA_004027655.1. Taxonomy (NCBI): domain Eukaryota; kingdom Metazoa; phylum Chordata; class Mammalia; order Rodentia; family Gliridae; genus Graphiurus; species Graphiurus murinus. The sequence continues at coordinate 16,432 of PVLC010013980.1, read as the reverse complement.
CCTTCCTGTCTAAATTTTATTCCTTTCTACTCTACCTCATCAAAATCTTCTCTGTGTCTCATTTTCCCCATGAATCAAATTGCTATGCCAGGCATGGTGGCTCACATCTGGAATCTCAGTACTTGGAGACTGAGATATGAGGACTGCAGGTTCATGGCCAGCTTCACAAACTTAGTGAGGCCCTCAGCAACTCAGCAAGATCCTGTTTCCAAATAAAAAATACAAAATAGGGCTGGGGTATAGTTCAGAGGTAGAATGCCCCTGAGTTCCATCCTCGGTACCACACACAAAATAACAATAATAATAATAATAATATTAAGGCTTTATTTCATGGAACAGTATGTAGACTAAATGAGAATACATGGAAAATAGTTATGCATTGAGCCTGCCAAACATTAAGTACCCACCTCATAAATGCTATTTGCATTGTTATTGCTATCATAAAAACTTTGGAAATACCTGTTCATGTCCATTCATATTTTGGACCCCAGTCTTCTATTTCCATAATCACACAAAACACTACTTCTAAAGCTATCTTTATCTGTTTCTAAGCTTACTCCATATCCTTTTGTTTTGTTTTTCTCTTTTTGGTACTGGGCATTTGAACCCAAGGGCGTTCTACCTCTGAGCTACACCTCTGGCCCTATTTTATTATTTTTAATCAGATCTCACTAAGTTGCTGAGTTTAGTCTTGAACTTACAATCCTCCTATCTCAGTTTTCCAAGTACTATGATTATAGGCCTGCACCACCAGGCCCAGTTTATTCCTTTTCTTGAAACTGTAGTGACTTCCTATTCAATTCAGTTCTAACCACAAGCCCTTGTAGCCAGTTTTAATGTATATATCTTATCATATCCCCATGAAGCCAAGGATTAAACTTCTTCATGGTATCAAGTTTCATGTATATTAGTTTAATAATTAACAGTAACAATAATAGGGTATATCAAAGAACTAGCAGCAATCTGAAAGGCCTATAGGGGAAATTCCCGGAAATTCCATTTTTTGTAAAATGAAACTCTTCATTTCAAAGCCATATTTTGATTGGCCATAATGAGGAATCATATGTGACACAATTGGAAAATTCGCCTCTTCTAAAATGAACATGGACAATTGATGCTGTTAGTAAACAAACTCGGGAATAACTGTCCTGACTTTTTTTTTTTTTTTTTTTTTTGAGGTACGTGGGAACATTCTACCTCCGAGCTACAGCCCCAGCCCTATTTTTTATTCTTTATTTTGAAACAGGGTCTCACTAAGTTGTGGAGTGCCTCACTAGGTAGCTGAGGCTGGCCTCAAACCCGGATCCTCTGGTCTCAGCCTCCCAAGTGCTGGGATTACAAGCCTGCGCCACCATATCCGGCTCTGTCCTGACTTTTTACATAGATGAAAACATTAACTTAGAAGATAGAGACTTTCCTGTGATTTAAAAAATGAGCAAAAGTTGTTCTACTTGAACAACCTTATTATCCATGTTGAAAATGCAACAAGGGAGCAATCATATCCACAGTGAAAATTACAGCCTAATTTTTTTTTCAGATCTCCTCTATATTTCCTTTCAGCGTCCAGAGCTGTTGCCTCACACCAGCATAGAATGCACCAGGAAATAAGAGACTGTCATTTCACAGAGCACACTGTCCAAGTTCTTATCATTCACTTGACCTAAATTAATGGCAGCATTCATGCCTAGAGTGTGTAAATAATGTTAAAACACATTAAATGGAGACCTTTCATCTCTGAAAAATTATGTTATGTTTTGAGATTTCTCATTACATAAAGTAATGAAACAACCAGATTACTATGTATATCTGTGTTTGTTGATTCTTGACATTTGATTTTAAAGTGAAATTTAGGAAGACCCTTATATAAACTGAGTTGAACTCTCTCGTGATCCAATTTATTTGCTGCCATTTGGATTTCATTTCTATAGATGGGCATCCAGTTACCCCAATATAAAATGAAAAGGCCCCCTTCCTTTAATTAATTATACGTACCATATTTTTCACCATTATTTGGCTCATTCACCTTGAAGAGTTGGAATTAACAGTTTCTTAGGGCCATAGACAAATGGTACCGTTAACTAAAGCTGTGCTTGGGAGGAATTCTGAGTTAGAGTTATAATTGCTATTGACTCATATTCAAACTCCTTAATCTAGAATTTGAGGCTCTCCATACTCTAACTCTGATTTGCCTTATCATTTCATAAAATCCCTTGCAAATTTTTTGCACATGGAAAATGCTTAGTAAATTCATTATATTCATTCTCCTCCTAGTCTTCCTCATTATAGTTTAATCAAGTTAGTGTCTCCATCCATCCTTTAAAGGTTATTGAAATATCACTCTTTCTTTGAAAGTTTTTCTGTTGGTACAGTCCCCCCTATCCTCTTTTCTTTAATTTCTTTGGGGCTTATTGCTACAATGATGGCAAAGTGGGCAAGGATTGCATTCTATTATAGACTTTTATATCCACCAAAGTGTCCAGCACAGCGCTAAGCTTATAAATAACCCTTAATGATATATGATCGAGAGATTAATTGACCTGCTGCACCTTCGAAATTGTTTATTTGAAGAATATAAATATATTGCCTACTATGAGGGGGTTCTGAAGATGTGAGAATTACATGATAAATGCAATATTGGTTTGAATTTCATTTGAAACTGCAATTATGCTATTCTGAATAGATAAAAATGTGTTTGAGGGGGTTATTTGCCTTTTAGCTATAATGGAAACAGTAAATCCCCTCCTGATTTAATATGGAATCTGTTGGTAAGTGACTGTTGGCTTTCTAATACTGAAATCCAGAAAATAAAATTGTATTTTCGATTGGAGTATCTATTTTAGGACTGCTGTATTAGACATGTTTTCCTATGAGCTATTCAGAACCCAACTACATCTGTAAGATAGATGCTAACATAAGACAGCCTCAAAAAATTATGGGTTTGTATCACAAAAGTATTTTCAGGGACTTAATGTTTGCAAAAAGCTAGGTCAGAAAGTTAATATGAGCCAGGTGTGGTGGCACATGCTTATAATCCCAGTACTTGGGAAGCTGAAACAGGAAGATCACAGCCTCAGCTACTTAGTGAGGCCCTCTGCAACTTAGTGAGACCCTGTTTCAAAATAAAGAACAAAAAATATGGCTAGGGGTGTAGCTTAGAGGTATAATGCCCCTAGGTTCAATCCCCAGTACCAAAAAAGAAAAAAGAAAAAAGAAAGTTAATATTAAAGAATTTGAAAGATCAGGTAGCTATTACATGATTATAGTATTGCAGAATTATAATTTGCATTTTCTAAAGAATATGTGCAATTCTCAGATTTCACTATTAAAAGTCCACTTATTAGTTTTCTTTCTTTCTTTCTTTCTTTTTTTTTTTTTTTGCAGTACTGGGGATTGAACTCAGGGGCATTCTACCTCCGAGCTATACCCCAGCCCTATTTTTTATTCTTTATTTTGAAACAGGGTCTCACTAAGTTGTAGAGAGCCTCACTAGGTAGCTGAGGCTGGCCTCAAACCTGGATCCTCCTGTCTCAGCCTCCCAAATGCTGGGATTACAAGTGTGCGCCACCACTCACTTATTAGTTTAAAATAAAAAAGAACCTTCTCTAAGTACATTTTCCAGAAAAGCATTTCATTATTTTTATTATTATTTGACTTAGATTTAAAAGTACAAAATGCACATATTTCAGCTTGCTTTTTCAAGGAAAAACAGTACTCTATTTGTTTTTCCATCCAAATAAGTAACAAGTCTATAAAAGGATATTTGTGATGTCCCTATAAAAACATTAAGTATTTTAAAGAAAAATGAAATGCAGAAACCCAGGTCAGTAAATCGAAAGTGTTGGGGAGTGTTGTTTTTTTTTTTTTTTTTTTTTTCAAAGAGAACTTAAATATGTTTGTGACAGCAGTACATATTTTCCTTTTGTGGTTAATGTTCAAATATACTTCCCTCAAGAATTCACATATATACTTTGATGATAATAACAGCACTCTGTACTTGCCTTCTTTAAAGCATATAATTTATTGTTCTAGTGGTGGAACTGAGTTGCTGATACATTCGTGTGCTCTATTGGTAAAAAATGCTATGCATATGTGTAGCAGCTGGCAGAAGTTAGGGAGTTAGTTTGGAGCTAAGAAATAGAAAATGCTAAATGTCCCAATCCTGTGTTATTTACCTAAATAGAAGCAGCAGTGTACCATGAATAGCTCTGCAGGAGGTTTCAGGAAACTTGAGTTCTAGCTGTGTGAACTTTTGGAAATTCATGTATTCCCTTATTAAATTACTGTTTATTGCACTACAGCCAAGGCACTGGGCTGGATATTGGTAATATGGTAGAATAAAATATACAGAATCCTGGCATTGATAGAATTTACAATCCAGTGGTGAAGACAGACATTATTAAGATAGCCACATAGATAAACTATAACATTGCATCTGTGATAAGTACATGGTAGAGAACATACAATGCTATTTAACGGCATATAATAGGGGAGTTTGACCAAATCAGTAAGGTCAGAACAGGCTTCCTTGAAGAAGTAATGATTAATGTTTGAGAGCATTCCAAGTGGAAAAAAATAATGTACAAAGGTCCTGTGGTATGAGAGAGCTTAGTAAATTTAAGGGACTAAAAACAGGTGAGAATGGTTAGAGGAGGAGTGAAAGGGCAGATGGCACAAGATGAGGCCAAGACTACATGGATCAACTGGGCTAAATAGTATAGGGCTTTGGAAGTAATATTAAAGAGCTTATGATTTTCCTAAAATTAATCGGATGCCTTTGAAGAATTATAGGCAGAGATATTATGTAGCCAGACTTATTATTATTTTTAAAAAGAACACTGACTATAGTGTGACTAGCAAATCAGAAAGTGGCCAGAGGAGAAACAGGGAGATCACTTAGGAAACTGTGACAAGTGTCTGGGAGAGTGATGATGGAGAGATTCAATACAGCCAATGTAAAATTGGAAGAACTCAGACTAACTAGATCTAGGGCTGGTGAAGAGAGTGGGAGCTGTCAAGGATACCTCTTAGATTTCAGGCTTAACTAGGTAGGAAGTATATCATTCCTCAAAATGAGGAGTACTATAGCATAGATTACCAAACTTTTTAGCTTCCCACTCCTTTTTCAGAAAACAAAACAAACAAAAACATTACTCAGTGCCTCCTGGGCACTTCCACTGCCCTCCAATTACATCAGAGGCTATTATCATCCCCATGGGTAGTTCCAGTCCCCTTCCCTAAGGGATATTCCTGATTTCAGAAATCTATGAAGAACTATGATTGTTCTGGGTGGGAAACCAGGAAGGTAAGAGAGGCCATATATTTTTATATTTTTTGTGTTTGAACCTTTTTTTGTGTGTGTCTGTGGTGCAGAGGATGGAACCCAAGGGCATGCTACCTCTAAACTACACCCTATTTTATTTTTTTTTTCATTTGAAATAGGATTTCTGTAAGTTGCTGAGAGCCTTGATAAATTAATGAGACTGGCTTTGAACCTGCGTTTCTTGTGTCTCAGCCTCCCAAGTACTGGGACCGCAGACTTGCACCACCATGCCCAGCTTGTTTTAACCTGTTTGGCAACTTGCATGGTGATGAATCTCTAAGGTCTCTTCTAGAGCAAGGATTGGAGAAGTTTTTCTGTAAAGAATCAGACGTTATTTTTGGCTTTGTGGAACTTAACAGTCTATATTGCAGTGAAAACTGAGCTGTTGTAGCAGGATTAAAAGCATGAACCTCAGTTATAAGATATAACAATCCTTAGTCCATGTCAATACACACTTGCCCATTGATTTGGTCAATTACAGGTGATAAGCAGTCAGTTCAATGAAGAACTAATTTTTTGTGATTTAGTGAGTCAAATCAATTAAATGGGTTGATACAGGAGACATGAGTAGAAGTAACTATAAACATTATAAGTATAATAAACCCTGTCACCAACTTAAGGGGTGATACTTAGAAGAGTTTGGCTTACCTACTCATGCAAAAACTAAATAAAGCAAATCAGAACAATCTTCCAGAAGTGAGGCTAAAGTAGGCAATTACTCTCTCAGTACAAGTTGCCATTATTGCTGATGTTTCAGTAGTGGATGTTGCCACTGTCACTTTCTTGGGTCCCTATAATGTAGACACTATGAATGTGTGTGTGTGTGCACACTTAGGGAAACAAAATCATATGATAAATATTTTGTGTGCATGTGTGGTGCTGGGGATTGAACCCCAGGGCATTCTACCTCCAAGATATATCCCCAGCCCTTGTTATTTTTTATTCGGAAACAGGGTCTTGCTAAGTTGCTGAGAGTCTTGCTACCTTGAAGAATCTGGCTTCAAACCTGTTATCCTCCTCCTCAGTCTTCCAAGTACTATGATTATAGGCATGAGCCACCATGCCTAGTTTATGATAAATATTATAACATTCTCTATTTACTTGAATGTTTTGGGCATTTATTAACTATAGTAACTTTTTTTGAAACTATGCTTATTCTCGACTTTGTAGGATGTCTGTATTTAATCTTATTTAGTTTTGTTCTTGCCTCCCAATATTTTTCAGAGACAGCTTCCTCTTATCCTTGATTGGTAGATATTTTTTCTGTGGCCACTGTTCAATGAATGTTTTTGCATGGGGAGGGTAGATGCTTCATATAATGTACTGCCAGAGCAGCATATTAGGTTTTGAATAATATACCATTTTGATTTTCTGCTTTTCATCATTAACTGAGATGATGAAGGGTTAACCATATTTGAACATGACTTATAAAATAGGTATGCAAAATGAAGCTTCAGAGTATAAGAACTACGGCAATTGGGTAAAATAATTTACTATCTCAAGAAAAAGTAAAAACTTTAATTGAACCATACCTTATGGTTTATCCATATAAAATACTAGTTCATTTCCATTCTTTGCAGCTTGTTATGAATGAATATACAAAACATAAACCTAAATCCAAAGATATTTTTCATGAAATTCTTTCAAATTGAAGCATTTATGTTGATGTTTTTATGATTCATTTAATGAGATACCTTCTCTCCTATGCTGTATTATTGTTATGAGAAACAGTTTGTCAGGTTTTAGTTTATACCCATTATGAGCAAAATTTTTAATTGTAGCATTGAATCAAAGCCATTAGCTCTGTCCATTATAACTGGAATGTGGCCAGCAGTAGAGAAGTCTAAACTGAGAGGGGCCAAAATCTAGAAGCCATAAAGTGAAAGGATTGTTAGAGAATTAACAAGATATTCTCCCTCAACAACTAAACATATCCACAATGACTGATCTGAAATCCCTCCCCTGTCCAGTCGTTTGCCAATAAAAGAGATGGCTGCTGCATGACTATATTAGGGGAAATGTATTCCAGGGAAGATAGAGAAGATGTAGGAAGTATCAATTTGTCCAGAAAGGGTACTATGGGAATCTCCTAAACAAAGGTGAAAGCTATATTTGCCTCTATCCCACTTTACTTTTAAATATCCTTCTCCTCCAAGCAAGTCTATCAAATTACTCTGTTGAACTATAAAGGTCGCAGTTATATGGCTTCATCCTATCTTTCTAAGAGCCTTATCATTCCTTGTTTTCCTATACTGCCCCTCCACTTTAAACAAACAGCCTTAATCAGTATTCTGTGGATGATATCAACATATTCCCACCACCCTGTAGTTGCTTATATTATTCAAGTTGCCTAGAAATCCCCTGTAGGGCTTCTATCCTTGCCTTTTTTTTTTTTTTTTTTGCGGTACTGGGGATTGAACCCAGGGGCATTTTACCTCCGAGCTATACCCCCAATCCTATTTTTTATTCTTTATTTTGAAACAGTGTATCCCTAAGTTGTGGAGTGCCTCACTAGGTAGCTGAGGCTGGCTGCGAACCTGGATCCTCCAGTCAGGATCCCAAATGCTGGGATTACAAGTGTGCGCCACCACGCACAGCCTATCCTTGCCTCTTGAAACCATCTATTCCACAAAACCACATCATAGCTCCTCCACATACCATGCAACTGCGAGCCAGTTGCTTTACTTTCTCCAAACTTTTATTTCTTCATATATAAAGGAGAAATGTCTTCCTTGTAGGAAGCATTGTAAGGATTGGAATGAGATAATGAATGAAAAAGGCATAGCACAGTGCTTGACAAATAGGAATTTTTCAATATATTTTATAATTATTTTTATGATCATATCTTAAATGGACTACCCCTCCCATGAAAGCCCTTCTTGGCCTTATTTTATATGGTGTAGACCTATTTCAAAATTTCCCCCACTTTTTTTTTTTTTTTTTTTTTGGCGGTACTGGGGATTGAACTCAGGGGCATTCTACCTCCGAGCTATACCCCCAGCCCCATTTTTTTTTTATTCTTTTATTTTGAAACCGAGTCTCACTAAGTTGCGGAGTGCCTCACTAGGTAGCTGAGGCTGGCCGCGAACCCGGATCCTCCGGTCTCAGCCTCCCGAATGCTGGGATTACAAGCGTGCGCCACCACGCCCGGCCCACTTTTATAAATTATTTTTAGTTGTTATTAGTGATAATATATAATAATGATGAACACAAAATTTTAAGTTCTTATTTTATGGCAGTCACAATATAAAGTGCTCTACGTGCATGCATTATCATGTTCAGTCCTTATCAATTCTAAGAGGGAAGTACTAATAGTTACTTCATTTTATAGAGAGGAAATCTAAGGTTCACTATCCTGTGCCACATTCCGCTTCTCTCCAAGCACCCAATTCTTCTCCATGTCTGAGAGTAAAGTTAAAAATTAACTTATTTTTATCTATAGGTTTAGTGACTAACACAGGAGCTGTCATTTTACAGGCACTTAATGGGGTTTGTTTGTCGAGTGAGTAAATGCTTTTCCCTTGTTGCTCAAAGCCCCCCAGCCACATTCTACTACCTAGACTTGAATACCTTATCTCACCCTTAGTCCCTCTCACATTAAATTGTATTTTTTTCTACATTAAATACCCTCTGGGACTTATTTCTGTTGGAAAATTGATAAATTAATCCTGATAGGATGATAACAGCAGATAATTACTGTGAATATGTTAATGTGTCACCCTCTCCTACATAACTTATTTGCATTTTAATGGAGCAATTCTAGAGATAATCCCCTAAGGCTAAGGAATGAATCTTGAGGGTGAGAAAGCCAGATTCATTGCCAAGCTGCAATTGTGGGGGTGAGGAGAGAAGGTAGTGATATCCTGGTGTCAGAAGTGGCACCACTTATGTATTGTACCATCTTTGGTGAGTAATTTGTACAAGTCAAAATTATTATCTATTACTGTCCTTTCTTAGTTTTATATTAGATTTGTTGATTCTCTAGAGCAAAGAAACCAAGCCTTTTTAGGCAAAGACAAATGGCCAAACCTAATAACATGCATGGTTCTGTGAAATTAATTAAGTAGAATTAGAATTAAAGTTTTTAAGATAAAATATATCCAAAATATATTTTTATAAAATGTTTGTTTGTAGTGCCTACATTGGGCCACACTAAATGTAATTCTTCTCTTGAAGCTGGCAAGGGGAGAAAATAATGGGACATCTCAAGAAAGGAGAGAAAAAAATTTCACTTTGTATTCCTCTCATGCAGGCCTCAGTTTAACTCACAATGGTATATCCTATTTTGGTCAATTATTTCTTAAGATGTCCATAAGAAATATATTACTGAGTAGTGTGTGTGTGTGTGTGTGAGTGTATGTATGTGTTATTGGTGCTGGTGATGGAACCTAGGGGCATTCTACCTTTGATCTATACCCCAGTCCTATTTTATTTTTTATTTGGAAACAGGGTCTCATAAAGTTGCTAAAAGACTCACTAAAGTTGCCAAAGCTGACTTTGAACCTGAGATCTGCCTGTCTCAGCCTGAGCCTCTCAAGTACAGGAATTACAGGTATGCCACCATGCCTGGCTACTGAGCCTTTCAAATGTTTTAGTGTGTTCAGCTTTCTGAGACATGTACATAGTTAGCTTTTATATGAAAAAATATATTTTTAGGTCAATGAAACTATTTTCAAGTAACAAGAAGATGTCATTTTTTTTTTTTTTTTTTTTTGGCGGTACTGGGGATTGAACTCAGGGGCATTCTACCTCCGAGCTATACCCCCAGCCCTATTTTTATTCTATATTTTGAAACCGGGTCTCGCTAAGTTGTGGAGTGCCTCACTAGGTAGCTGAGGCTGGCCGCGAACCCGGATCCTCCGGTCTCAGCCTCCCGAATGCTGGGATTACAAGCGTGCGCCACCACGCCCGGCTAGAAGATGTCATTTTTAACAGAATTAATAAAAGAACTACCAAATGGCTTAATGACGTAGTATGAATGTTTAGAAGTTGTTTATTTGACAACTACAAACTGAAACTACCAGAAACTGAAAGGTACAATGGGAATGAAGATTTTTTTGTTTGTATGTATAGCACTGGATATTGAACCCAAGGGCACTCTATATATGAGCTATACCCCCAGCCCATTTTTAAAATTTTAAATCAGGTTCTTGCAGAGTTGCTTAGACTGGCCTTGAACTTGCAAATCTCCTGTCTCAACCTTCCAAGCACTAGGATTACAGCCCAATATACCTAGCTGGGAATAAAAGGTTATTAATAAATAAATACATTTCATATATCCTTGAGCCAGATCTGGAGTTTTAGACTTCTTTCTCCTGCTGAACACTTCTATTAGAAACTGTTCTATTTGGCCGCCCTGATCTATTTATTCTTATATCAATAACATACTTTCTTGATTACTGTCATTTTGTAACAAGTCTTCAAATCAAGTAGTGTAATTGCTTCAACATTTTTTTTCAATATTTATTCTGAATGTGTGAATTTTTAAATTTCAAAATCAGCTTATTAAATCTATGAAAAAAAAAACCTTCTGTCACTTTTATTGAGATAGAAATGAGTCTTAATGCTGGGCATAGTGGCACATTCTTGTAATCCCAGTACTTGAGAGACAGGAGGACTGCAGGTTCAAGGCCGGTCTCAGCAACTTGTGAGGCCCTCTGCAACTGAGTGAGACCCTGTTTCAAAATAAAAAATAAAATAGGGCCTGGAGGTAGAATGCCCCTGGGTTCAATCCCCAGTACCAAACAAAAAAAAAAAAAAAAAGGAAAAAAGAAATGAGTTTTAATATTGAGTTTTTCAATCCATTTAACAAAATCTTGTTTAATTTCTCTCCGTAATATTTCGTATATTTAGCAGGGGTATTGCACATATTCGTTAAGTTTTCTCTTTTTTCTTAAAATGATTTGTTGCTATTATAATTGGCATTGTGTGTGTGTGTGTGTGTGTGGTACCTGGGATTGAATCCAGAGGCATTCTACCTCTGAGCTACACCCTCAGCCTGATTTTCTAATTTTTTATTTGGAAACAGAGTCTCCCTAAGTTGATCAGAGCCATATGCAACCATGCGTGGCTTATAACTGGCATTTTAGTTTTAATATTCTAGTTGTTTGTTGCTAGTATGTAGAAATACAAATGATCTTTATATATTGACCATGAATCCTAAAATCTTACTAATTTCATTTGTTAGTTCTAGGAGCTAATTTTCAATACTCTAGAATTCTCTATGCAGATAGTCATGTCATTTGCAAATAAAGGGATCTTTACTATCTTCTTTAATATCTGTATTACTTTTATTCTTTTTGTTTACCTTATTGTATATTCTAGGAACTCCAATACAATATTAAATAGAAGTAGTTAGATTAGACATCCTTTCCTTGTTTCTGATCATAGTAATTTCTTTTAAATCTTTCAGTATTAAGTCTGATATTAATGATACATTTTAATAGATGCACTTTATAAGTTGAAAAACTTGTCTTTTATTCCTCATGTGTTGAAGATTTCCTTTTTCACCTGAGTATTAAATTTTGTTAAATGTTTCTCTGTGCTTATCAAGGTAATCATGGTTTTTCTCTTTTATCTTCTCTGTACTGAGAGTGACATCGATTGCTTTTTGAATCTTGTACTAACCTTGCATCCCTGAGTTAAATCCTATTTGGTTGTGATTTATTACCCTTTTTTATGATGCTTCATAACATTTGATAATATGGTGTTGATGATTTTGTGTCTTGTTTATAATATATATCGATATATAACTTTTTTATTGTAAGATCCTTGTCAAGTTTGAGTATCAGGGTTATGCTATACACTAACCTGGTGAAATGAGTGACAAATCTTATTTGAAATAGTGTAAGATTGGTGTCATTTATTTTTTGAATGTTCAATAGAATTCACCAGTAGGTAAAAAATTTCAAGAATTTGACATTAGGTCAAAAATTTTCTTTTGGATGAGTTTGAAAATTACAGATTAAATATCTTTACTATTATGGTACATATACTTTTTATTGATTTTTGTCAGTTTTGTAAATTTTTAATGAAATTTGTAATTTATGTGTGATGTTGTTTATTCTTATAAAGTTATTACTAAATGTCTATAAGGTCTATAGTGATATCCCCAACTTAATGCTTGATATTTCTTCCACCTTATTTGGTATGGTTAAAAATTTGTTAATCCTGAGTAAAGTATAATTATGGATGCTCTTCCTTTATATTTCATAGCTGGAATTTCTTAATCTCTGGGTATTGGCTTCTTTCTCTACTTCATAATTCATTGATTCCTCCTTCCCAAACTATTAAAATTGCCCAAAAAAGGCTTTTTCTATATAAACAACTACTATTTAATACCATGAATTTTTATCAATAATAAGCAGTCAATTATCATGAACCAATCAAATTTGACTTAAAAAATAGATACCACTTATAACATTGATAAAATGTAGTGTTCCACTCTGCTGTTCTATTGCAAAGTAGAGGGCTCTACTTAATATTAATGCATCATACATTTCAAAATAGCTAGAAGAGAGACTTTTGAATATTTTACCACAAAGAAATTATAAATGTTTAAGGCAATGAATATGCTAAGTACTCTGATTTGATTATTTCACATATATTGAAGCATCATATTCTACTCCAAATATTTATACAATTATGTATCAAATAAAAACAGAATAAAACTAAACTGGACATAGTGGCACATGCTTGTAATCCTAGTACTTGGGAGGTAGATACAGGAGGATCACAGGTTCGCAGCCAGTGTCAGCAACTTAGCAAGGCCCTCTTCAACTTAGTGAGACTCTGTTTCAAAAAAATAATAAATAAATAAATACATAAATACTGGTATTACAGGCATGAGCCACCATTTTCATAATCCTAGTACTTGAGAGACTGTGACAGAAGGATTGCAGGCTTGAGGACAGCCTTAGCAACTAATGGGATGCTCAGCAAGCTAGTGAGACCCTGTTTCAAAATAAAATAGAATAGGGCTCAATCCCCAGTACCACAAAAAATTTAAAAAATAAAATAAAATAGCACTTGGGGTGTAACTCAGAGGTAGAATGCCCTTGGGTTCATCACCAGTACCACAAAATGTAAATAAATATATAAAGCAACAGGACTTTAAAAAATAGAATAAAACTAAGACAGTAAATGTCATGTTATTTTTAAAGTAAAAAAAAACTGTAGTAGTTTAGATTATTTGAAAAGCAACCAAGAATCTTCCATTAATATAAATGTTTGATTTAATAATCCAGGATTCAAGGTTCACATTTGCTTTTTATAAACATATAAGAAGTGAAACTATAAAAATAGTAAGGAAGTATGAAAGCTTACTTAAAATTAGTTAATTATGATTGAATACATTCCCAAACTACCTTTTAAAATTAAGGAAGTTGGTAAGGATACAAACACACATTTATACACATAACAGAGTATGTGGGCAATATATGTAATCTGCAGTTCCATCATTTTAACTCCTGTCATTTTAATGCATTTTCATTTGATCTTTTCTTATGTGTTTCTATTTGGTGCTTTGCTTTTAATGAATGGATTGTTTTGACTTAGTCTTTAACTATATGATATATTTCTTTTTCTTTACTTAACATTATATCATAAGCACGTCTTGAAGTTTCTACATATTTTTCTTTACTTCCACTACATTGATTGATTGATTGATTGATTGTCATGCTGGAGAGTGAACACAGGGGCATTTTACCTCTGAGCTACACCCCAGCTGTATTTTATTTTTTATTTGAAAACCGGCTCTCACTAAGTTGCTGAGAGTGAGAGCCTTGCTAAATTATTGAGGCTGTCCTCAAACCTGACATCTTATCTCTCAGCCTCCGAAGTACTGGGATTATAGGCATGTGCACCATGCCCAGCATGCTTTCACTTTAAGTGATGGCATAATATTCAATCAAATGATTACAGTAATGTATAACTATTTCTCTGTTTTGATGCCATGGGTTTTTCCAGTTTTTCAATTCTCTCAAACAGTGCTGAGATGAATATTTTTGCACATGGAACTTTCACCCATATTTTGTATTATTTAATTTAGAAGGGATTCATAGAAGTGAGATTATAATACAGCATTAAAAGGAAAGTCACAGATTTTCTTTCCAACTTGGCTAACTATAGAGACTTTGTAATCTTGGGCTTATTATTGGAATTCCTTACATATTGAGAGTGGTGATTAGTATTGTTATTATGAGATATTAAATTTGGCATACTAAAAAATACTTGAGAGCTAAAAGTAAGACCTATAAGAAGTTTATGCCAATTTTAAGCTTCCCAAGATCATGTATTTATAAGGAATCCAGGGTTAAGAGAAGCATGTAGTATAGGAATGCTAGAACAAGGATGTGCAGTTAATTTCAGTGAATAATGAAAAATAATAAAGCAGCTCAAGCGATCCTACTTCTGAGATAATAGAGGTCTGAAATGGATCTATCAGGAAGGACCTTGTTGTACAGAAAAGCGTTTTTTAAATAATGAGCTTTCTTTGATAAATCAAAGCTGCAAACAATTTGATTGCTTCTAAGGTTGTTGGACATGATATTATCTTATATTCAGAGGGAATCATGACCAATATTTCATAAGGAAATGCCTCAAAGGGAGTGTGGTATTATGAAGTAAACCCTAAAATAGCAGTCTACATGCTTGAAAGAGTTAAGGGGTCTTTCAGTTTCTTCCTCAACCTAAAGTTTATTATATAAGAGTGACAACTCAATTTCATTTAGTTAGAGGGAAAAGGTCACCCTTACCATTGATCTCAGAAAGATTTGTGAAAATAGTTCAAATATATATATGCTGTGATACCATTGGGTAGACCTTATCAAAGAAATCACATACCTTATTATTTCATTTTCACTGACTGAAAGGTTTTAGAATCAAGGAAAAATGAATACAGAATATAGGACATGAAATAATTCCTTATTTAAGATGTCTGATTTTTTAGTACATTAATAGTATTATAATTTCAAATAAATAATAGTGAATATCTCTCCTTATGTTCTTTTATATGTCATCATAAACACCATTCTTTCTAACTTCTATCCAGGCTGTCATGTAAAAATTGCACCAGATTCCTCTACCCTCCCCAAACTGGCAGTGATACTCAATGTATCATATATCATTTTTATTCCTTTTTTTGTAGTAATAATGATTGAACCCAAGGGCATTCTACCTCCAAGCTACACCAGAGCTCTTTTTATTTTTCATTTTTAAGTAGAGTCTCGCTAAGTTGCTAAGCTAGGCCTTGAACCTGAAATTTTCCTGTCTCAGCTTCCCAAGTACTTGGATTATAACATGCTCTACCATACCCACTTTGAGCTCCACTTGAGCTTTTCATAGCCTTACAATTAAATGTAGGTAATTAGTGTTTATAATATTCTCTTAATTTAACACATTTGGAGTTCCAAGCTATATATTATTTTAAAAAATACTGACAACATTACCAAAATATTGTCCACACGCAGTTCATTTTCTGTGACAGGTAGTTTGTAAATGATTACAGCTTGTGCCACATTTGCAACCTATGTGTATTCTGATGTCAAGTTACCTCAGAGATATAAATAACTGTTTATCACTATGCATAGTAGCTACCACCCATGTGTTAGTCACACTTGCCTATAACTAAATGCTTTAAAGTAACACTGCATCAAAGAAAGTTATAATAGGCTAGAGGGTGATCCAGAGGTCTGTGAATTGATGGTTGTGTTTTTATAAATTTGATATGATTGAAGAATCCAGTGCTCTACTTAATCAAATAATATGCTTGATACTACATCCATGGAATGAGAATTTAGTAAACTGCATTTAAATATAAAACTATAACAAATGAATTATAGGTTTCCCTTGAATCTTCAGAAGTCACTTGCAGTTTATGCTGTTCTTCAGGGTCATCATTAGAAATATCTATTATGAGCCGGGCGTGGTGGCGCACGCTTGTAATCCCAGCATTCGGGAGGCTGAGACCAGAGGATCCGGGTTCGCGGCCAGCCTCAGCTACCTAGTGAGGCACTCCGCAACTTAGTGAGACTCGGTTTCAAAATAAAGAATAAAAAATGGGGCTGGGGGTATAGCTCGGAGGTAGAATGCCCCTGAGTTCAATCCCCAGTA
>PVLC010013979.1:14595-40399 GCA_004027655.1 Graphiurus murinus | reverse complement strand
GCTTGTAATCCCAGCATTCGGGAGGCTGAGACCGGAGGATCCGGGTTCGCGGCCAGCCTCAGCTACCTAGTGAGGCACTCTGCGACTTAGTGAGACTCGGTTTCAAAATAAAGAATAAAAAATAGGGCTGGGGGTATAGCTTGGGGGTAGAATGCCCCTGAGTTCAACCCCCAGTACCGCAAAAAAAAAAAAAAAAAAATAAATAAATAAATAAATTCTCCTCAAAAAAATTAACATTTAGAAAGGTAACATTTATTTTTTTTTAAATATGATTGAAAATGTAAGATGGAAATTTGAAAAGTAGGAAATGAAACTGCCTCATATTTTCCAAATATTATCTTTTCCTTCTAGCCTTTTTTTCAACATTTATTCAAATATATGCAAAACAGAATAGCATAGTAGCTTTTAAAAATCTCTTCTGTGCATGTGTGTGGTATTGGGGATTGAACCCAGAGGCACTCTACCACTGAGCTACACCCCCAGCCCCTTTTTATGTTGAGACAGCGTCTTGCTAAGTTGCTCAGTCTGGCGTCAAACTTGCCATCCTCCTGCCTCAGCCTCCTGGGTGGCCGGGGTTGCAGGCATGTGCCGCCATGCCCAGCTGTGTCAGGGTTTCTCTATCAGGACTTTATTGACATTTTGGTTCAAATATTTCTATCTGTTTGGGGCAGTCCAGTGCAGGGGAGTATGTTTGGCAGCATCTCCAGTCTCTGCCTGTTACACGCCAGCAACACCTCTCAATTGTGATGCTCAAAAATATCTCTGGAAGCCGTGGAGTATCTGGCCCATGGAGATTAAGAACCACAGCTCTATGTGGATAATAACGTTACCACCCAGAATTTGATTGCGGACGACGTGCCATGCATTACTCCCTACCTTGTGCACGTGCGCACTGAACCTCACGGCCGCTCTGTGTGGCTGCGCTGCTGCAGTTTACATTTACCCGTGAGAAGACTTGGAGCCAGAGCGTTCAACCTCCTGCCTGAGGCCTCTCTTCTAGTAAGGGGTGCTGGCAAGTCTGACTTCGGAGTCCTCCTAAACACTGTGTCTCTGCCTTCTTTATTCTGCTTCATCCTAAGGCTGCAGTCTCCCATTGCGTGAATGTTCACTATTTTATCAGTTGTTTCTATTGATAGGCGTGCTAGGTATTTTAAATTGTTCAGATTTTGGATTATGAGAGCAGATGCTGCAAGGCAGCAAATCTTGCGCCTGTAGGGCAGATTTCTACAAGTCTGACTTTTGTCTTAAATTGAGCACATTTAAGATCCGGATAAGCCAGGCATGGTGGCACATGCCTGTGATCCCAGTACTTGGGAGGCTGAGACAGGAGGACTGCAGGTTCAAGGCCAGCCTCAGCAACTTGGTGAGACCTTCCATAACTTAGGGAGACCCTGCTTCAAAATAAAAAATTTTAAAAAGCTGGGGGTTTCACTCAGAGGTAAAATGTCCCTGGGTTCCATCCCCAACACCAAAAAACTAACTAAATAAATAAATAAATCTAGATAGAAGGTAGGTGCAGCGACACACAACTCTAGTCCCAGTTACTTAGGAGGTGAAGACAGGAGGATCACAGGTTTGAGGCCAGCCTTAGCAACTCAGTGAGACCCTCAATAACTTAAGGAGACCCTATTTCAAAATAAAAAAAGGACTGGGGATTTCACTCAGAGGTAAAAATGCCCAAGTTTCATCCCCAAACCAAATCAAATAAACAAACCAAAGGTAGATGTGGATAGAAGCCAGGTAGAGTGGCACATGCCTGTAATCCCAGTTACTTGGGAGGCTGAGACAAGAGTGTTGTACATTCTAGCCCAGCCTGTGAAACTTAGAAAATTAAAATTGTCTCAAAATTGAAAAAGAATAAAAAAGCTGGCGATATAGCTCAGTAGTAGAGTACCCCTGAGTTCAATCCCCAGTGCCACTCAACAGAAGTTGTATAGACGAAAGCAAACTGCTCTAAGGGAATGATTTTTAAAGTGATGATCCCCCCACTCCCAATATTCTTTCATCTGGTGGAAGAAGAGGGTCCAACCCTAGTTCCACCTGGCACTCCTGTGCTGCGCCCAGGCCACTGCTGCTGGCTTTGGGAGCAATCCAGAGGCTCCTGAGCTCCGTCCCTGAACGCGGCCCTCCATCCTGGGGCCAGGGCAGAGCACCGAGCACTCGTACCACGCAGGTGGCGGCATCTGCCAGGTCTTCACACTGGCTTAGATAACACACTGTCAGGGGTGCTCAGGGGTCTGGGGGGCTGGAGGAGGCCCTAGTTTTCTGGGGCTCCACCCTCTGTAGAATCTGGGGGCTCAGCAAGGGTGGGGAGTGTGGCTCCTGTGCAGGCAGGAAGGCCAAGAACTCGAGCTCAGGGTGGATACGGGCTCGTTCCCAGTGTGCAGGTGCGTGGAGAGGCTGCGGGAGCCTGGCCCTGAGCTGGGTTCTCAGCAGGGGCCTCCTGGAGCTGGGTCCCGAGGGGATCCCAGCTCTGTGGACTCGCTCACCATGTGTGCAGGCTCAGCGATCCCGTGAACACTTCCTGTCTTCCAGGCTGACCAAAAATGAACTCAACGATGAAGTGGCAGAGAGCTTCGCAGAAATGCTGAAAGTGAACCAGACATTGGAGCATTTATGGTAACTCAGAGAGCCTGAGAATTTTGGGCTGGGCTACTTTGCACATAACATTTTTTTTTCTTTTAGATAGAATTCAGATACCGTGGAATTCAACCTTTTGAAGTGTATATACAGTTAAGAGGCCCTTAGTATATTTACAAGGCTGCACAACCATTACCATCTAATTCTAGAACGTTTTCACTGCCCCCCCCCAAAAAAAACCCAACCCTATATGCCTTAGGCAGTTGCCCCCCATCCTTCTCTCCCAGCCCCTGACACCTGCTCTTCTACTTTCTGTCTCTATAGATTTTCCTGTCCTGGGCATTTCATATAAACAGAATTACACAGTACGTGACCTTTTGTCTCTTTGTTCCAAGGTTAACCTCCATTGTAGCATGACTCGGTACTTGGTCGCTGTTCTGTGGCTGAGTGGCATCCTGCTTGCCCATTAGCTGACGGGCATCTATCTCAGCTGTGTCTGCTTCTCACTATTATGAGAAACGCTGTCAGAACATTTATTACTTGTGTGAACTTAGGTTCTCATTTCCCTTGAGTGTGTACTTAAAATAGAACTGCTGGCTTAGCTGGCAATTCTGTTAACTGTGTGTGTGTGTGTGATGCTAGGGATTGAACCCAGGAACATTCTACTTCTGACCTACACCCCCAGCCCTGTTTTTTTTTTTTTCTTTTGGGTCTAGTTAGGTTGCTGACAGTCTTGTTAAGTAGCTGAGATGGGTCTTGAACCTGTGTTCCTCCTGTCTCAGCTTCCCAAGAACTAGGATTACAGGTATGTGCCCCCAAACCAAGTTTAGTTTATGTTTAATTCTTTGAGAAACTATCAAACTGTTTTCCAAGAGGAATGGCAGTGGCAGCCACCATACAGGTGGTGACTGGAAGAGAGCAGTTGGGCCGGGTGCGGAAGTCCCCCGCTTCAGGCTCTGTTTCTGTGTCATGCTCCTTGGAAGGTCGCTGCCCCATTGCTGAGCTAGCGGCGTGGCGGGTCCCCAGCGGAGCACGTGGTGTAGTGGAGATCTTTTATTTTGAAACAGAGTCTCACTAAGTTGCAGAGGGCCTCACTAAGTTACTGAGGCTGGCCACGAACCTGTGATCCTCCGGTCTCAGCCTCCCAAGTACTGGGATTACAAGGGTGCACCACCACGTCACCACGCCTGGCTGTAACATTGTTGCTCAGGACGGCAGAGACCTCCCCTCCCTGGCGGGCTCCCTCTTGGCCAGTGTCCAGGATTGCTGATGGCTGGGCCCAGGGGCAGCCTGTTTCTCAACAGCCAGGAGTGAGGCGTGACCCTGGGATTCAGTGTAGACACATGGCTGCCTCTTTCTGCATTCATGTCGTGCTTGGGTCAGAGCCATCGCTGCCGCCCAGGCCAGGATTTCAGGAACAGTTCCGCCTCCCAGCTACTCAGCAGCATGGGGTACACTCCGAGAGCCCTGTTAGCGATGCCTTCCTGCTGGTCCCAGCAGTGGAAGCAGCAGAACGGTTTCTCTGTCTTCCTTGTGGGTGGTGGGGAGGAGATGAGGCCATCTTAGCCGCCTCTGCGTCTCCCAAAGAAGAGATGACACTCAATAGCTACTGAACTTTAAAAACGGCCTTACCTCTGCCTAGCTACCTGGAAGGAGACCTTGGACGGCCTCTTCCCCCAGTGAAGTGTTTCTCGAAATTTGTTGTTCCGATTGGTGGCCTCCAACCCTTTTTTGGTTGGGTACCTCAGGATAAAAAAAGTCATACGCACACATGTGTTTGGGTATTACACTGTCTGCATATGAAGCTACCAGATATATTATGCTCACTGAAAAACATTTTTTTTTCTTTTTTTGGTGGTATTGGAGATTGAACCCAGGAGCATTCTACCTCCGAGCTACACCAGCCCTTTTTTTTATTGTTTGTTTTGAAACAAGGTCGCACTAGGTTGCTTCGAGTCTCACTACTATGTTGCTGAGGCTGGCCTCAAACCTGCAAGCCTCCTGTCTCAGCCTCTAAAGTACTTGGATTACAGAAGTGTGCCACTATACCCAGCTCAAAAACAAACATTTTAAAGGCTGTCCACTATTCTTATGTATCTGAGATACTTGGCCCAGTGAGGAGTCGTAAGGACCTGGTCCCCACCACAGCCCCGGCTTTGATCCTGCTGGTCCCTCCCGCTCCCTGTGAAGGGGGGATTGGACCTGGCAGTCAGAGGGACAGAGGGTGTGCTCTTCTTTCAGGCTTATCCAGAACCAGATCACAGCCAAGGGGACTGCCCTGCTGGCCAAGGCGTTACAGAACAACACCGGCATAACGGAGATCTGGTAAGGCCGCCCACATGCCACCCCAACAGACTGTAGACCTGGCACAGCGGGCAGTTCCATCCATTCCTCCTACAACCCTGGAGAGAGCCGTATCCACCACACAGGTGTAGGAACGAGGTCCAGGCCAGCAAAGTAACACTCGCCCAAGGTCACTCGCAAGAGCACAAGTAGAACTCTGCCAAGCCTGCCTGACTCCCTAGCCGGTGCTCCCCTGCCCTGGGCCCCGTCCTCGTGCACTACTTGGCATCACCTGGGGGGACCCCCTGTGAGAGGGACTCCTCCTGAGGCGAATCGCCTGGACCCCCCAGCCTGAGAGGGGGCTGTGCAGCCAGGACCTGGCGCTCCTTCTCCCCCTCCTGGGCATCCTGGGATTCGGGAGAAGCTTGCAGGCTGGAGCTGAGCCGACGTCTGCGCTCTCTCTAGTCTCGTTTGTGCTTTGAGAACTTGCTTATGCTAACGGAGGAACACCTGTGCTTTGCTCTGATGACATCGCGCCCCCTCTGCTTCCTTCTCTCACAAGGTACATGTGCCCCTTGGACTTTGGAGATGGAGTTGCCTGGCTGAGGGGGGCCCGGTGGGTGTGGGGAGCAGCTCGGAGGACAGGCAGGGTGTCTTCCTGGCCCTGCAGTAGTCACGCTGGTGTACCTGCTGTGTGACAGGCACGGGCAGTGGGGCGAGAGTTAATGTGATATAAAGGCCCCGTCTTCTTAAAAGTACTGGCCGGCCTGAGCAGAGGGCCGGTGCACACAGCCCCCCGCCCCGCCCCGGGTGCTCTGGACCTGTGTCCTTGACCTGGGGCCAGCGTGTGGCTCATACCCAGATGCAGAGCTGCCAGACCATAGGGATTCCCCTGTCCACTGCGGCTTCTCTGTGACGCACGGAGCAGCTTCGCTGTGAGCCCCCAGCTCAGGGGGTCACTGCCCGGCAACCACTTTCTCGCTTCATGATTCACAGCCAAAAAAAAATCTAGCATAGTCCTCAGCCTTGGTTCCTTCAACAGCAGTTTTTCCTTTGTTTGGGAGCTGATCTGGCTCAAAGTCAGTCTGGTGGTTTGCAGCCGGCATTATTGCAGCTGGTAAAACACAACTGAAAAGGGCAGATGCCAGGATGCGACGTGCCTCGGGCATGTGTGCGGAGGAGTGTGTGTTTGTGTAGATGCTGCCGCACAGTATGGGGACACAGTAAAACGTTTTGAAGCCGAGTGAAGTGGTGCACACCTATAATCCTGGTACTTGGGAGGCCGAGACAGGAGGATCGCAGGTCAGAGACCAGCCTCAGCAACAGCAAGACTCTCAGCACCCGAGTGAGACCCTGTTTCAGAGTAAATAATAAAAATGGCTGGGGAGCTGGTCATGGAGGTGCATGCTTTTAATCTCAGTACTTGGGAGGCTGAGACAGGAGGATGGCTGGTTCGAGGCCAGCCTCAGCTACCTAGTGAGGCATTCCGCAACTTAGTGAGACCCTGTTTCAAAATAAAGAATAAAAAATAGGACTGGGGGTGTATCTTGGAGGTAGAATACCCCTGAGTTCAATCTCCAGTACCACAATAAATAAATAAACAAACAAAACTGAAAGCTGCTGGAGAGAATCTAGTCCAGACCCAACCTGAATCCCCTGGCTCCTCAGCCTGGCAGGCCCTGGAGAGTCTGGTTTGCACCCACCTCCAGCCACCCTCACGCCGTGGTCCCTGCCGTCTGCTGCTGGCAAGGGGTTCGAAGAGGCTGGAGGAGGCTGGAGGAGGCTGGAGGAGGCAGGCCAGGCCAGGGCAGCTCATGAGCGCAGTTAACCTGGTTAGGACAGCGGTCAGGATCTGCAGCTGCTTCACCGCTGTGGAGCCTGAACAAGTGCATTTCCCCTTGCTAGCTCCTCCTCCACGAGGAGCTCTCTGAGCGGGGCTGGGCACTGGATCAGGGTGGAGAGGAGGCTGGCGGCTGGCGTGCTGGCCTTGGGTGTCTTCCCTTCAGTTTCTGGCTTGTCCTGGGAGCTGCCAAAAGGTGATCCTGTGTGTGACTTCTGGGGACTGGACTCTGGGAAGGTCTCCGCCTCACTGGCCCTGTCCTGGGTCTGTGTGGGCCGGCCAGTGGGAGCGGCTCTGCGAGGCTCCATCGCTGGCATAGTTGGAGCATTCTCTTGGACTCATTTTCTACTGATACTTATTTCTACCTCATTCTTCCTCAAAAAGAACTACAAGCCTGAAGTCTCTTGGCGAGTTCTTGTCTTAAAGACAGCGCTTTTACCCAGGCTTGGTGGCTGCACACTAATAATCCCAGTACTTGGGAAGCAGAGACAGGAGGATCGCAGGTTCACGGCCAGCCTCAGCAACTTACTGAGGCTCTCTGCAACTTAGTGAGTCTCTGTTTGAAAATAAAAATAAAAAATAGGGCTGGGGGTGTAGATCAGAGGTAGAATGTCCCTGGGTTCAATCCCTACTTCTACAAAAAAACAAAACAAAACAAAAAAACACTGAAGCACCAGTGCTGTGTCTCTTATTCATTCACTGAATAACAATGCTTGAGTGCCAGGTACTGTGCTAGCACTGAGAATTGGAGGTGAACGAAATGGTCCCATCCTCTTGGCTTCACCGTCAAGTAAGGGGGTGCACAGGTGAAGGGGAACAATTGTGCAAGCTATGAGAGGTGCCCTAAAGGGGGAGGCCAAGAGGGAATCTTGTATAGAGGAGATTTCAGGACAGTCTCCTAAGGACACAGCATGCAAACTAAGCCAGGAGGGCTGGGCATGTAGCTCAGTGTTAAGCGCTTCTTCAGCGTGCTCAAGGCCCTGGGTTCCAGCCTAGCCCTGTGCACCCCTCCCCCGAAGCCGTGAAGGATGAATAGGAGTTCACCAGCTGGGTGGGGGGAGGCACTGCATATCAGAAGCGATTCTCTGAGCAGGACTGCAGGAAGCTGATGTGTGGAAAGGACAAACAGTGTGGCACCGAGGACAAGACAAGACAAGGAGGTCGGCAGGGAGCAGACCACAGAAGACCTGTGGGTCACATCAGGTGTTGAGGTCCCCCTCCAGAGAGCAATGAGACGGCTTTTGTTTTTGTGGTGCTGAGAATTGAATCCAGGGGAGCCCTACGTCTGATCTATACCCCAGACCTTTTTACTTATTAATTTTGAAACAGAGTCTTGCTAAGTGACTGGGGCTGGCCTCGAACCTGTCATCTTCCTGTCTCAGCTTCCCAAGTACTGGGATTACAGGCATGCTCCACCCTGCCCAGCTAATGGATGGCTCCTGAGGGGTTTAAAGCAGAAGAGGATGTCATTGGATTTGAAAAGTACTTAGATCCTGGGAAGCAGGATCTGAAGAGGACCGAGCACGGAGATCTAGGGCCTGTTGGTGAGAGCAGGTGGGGCTCGGCCCAGAGGCTCCAGAGAGGCGTTAGGTTGGTTACGGATGGTTAGGAAGTAAAATAGAACTCCATGGCAGAAAGAGTTTGAGGACGGAGGGAGGGTGCCCACTGGGCGCCAGGGCCCTACCTAGCATACCCGGATGAAGGGTGGGACCGTTCACTGAGCTGGGGAGCTCTGGGGAGGACGGGCACTGTGAGGTGCCTGGAGACAGCCAAGTGAAGATGTCCCGTGGGAAATAGTGTCACTGACCTATGAGTGACATAGATGAGGTCGCCTGTCTGTCGAAGGGCCTGGCCCGCAGCCTGGGAAATCGAGTAGTGAGAGGTCATGTGGAGGAGAATCTGGAAAAGGAGACTGAGACAGAGCAAGCGGATGTAGGAGAAACACCCGGAGAAATAACATCAAGCCAAGGGCGGGCAGGGCTTCCAGAAGGAGGGAGGACCTGCAATCCCAGCACTCGGGAGGCTGAGCAGGGCAGATCACGAGTTCAAAGTCAGCCTGCGCAACTTAGCAAGAACCTGTCTCAGAATGAAATAAAAATGGCTGGGAGTGTAGCTCAGTGCTAGAGACCTGCCTAACATGCACAGGGCCCTCCTGGGTTTGAGCCCCAGTACTACAAAAAAAAAAAAAAAAGAAAAAAAAAGAAAATTAAAAAGGAGGGGCTAGGCCAGCCAAATGCCTGTGGAAGTCCACAAGAAAGACAAGACCTGAAACATATCATGAAATCCAGGTCTCTGGAGGCTCTTGGTGAGCTCGGTGAGAGCCAGTTCATGGCTCCGTGGCAGCCAGAGAGGACCAGGTTACGGACAGGGAACCACTTGCAGAGGGTGCGTGCCTTTACTTCAGGGTTGTGTCATGCACGAGAGCGTGTGGTGTCCGACGTCCCCGACACTGTGTGAATTTTTTTTCTCCTTTTTACCAGCCTCAATGGAAACCTGATAAAGCCAGAGGAGGCCAAGGACTTTGAGGGGGAGAAGCGGATCATCTGTTTCTGAAGACTTCCCGTGCCTGGCTCTCCACACTGGAGGCTCCGCAGCTCAGCTGCAGCCCGTGCCGACAGCAGCAAGGCACGGTGGGAGCAGCCGCCCTCCCTAAGCAGCACGGGAGTTTGCAGAAGCAGAGTGTCTTGGGAGCTGCTGTGGTCCCTGAAAAACAGGAACATGGTTTCTGTAGGACGAAGAGACCTAATTGCACATCTGTGACTATTTTCTCTGAAGCTGGAGGAGTAAGACAAGAGAACAGGAGAGGCGAGGGCCAGCAGGGCAGAGGCTGCCCTGAGGACACGGGGGGAGCGCAGCGGTCAGTTGTGGGCGGAGCGCAGTCAGCACCAAGCTTCTTGGAAAGAAGGCACTCAAGGAACACACAATCCTTATGCCTGAAATCCTCCCCTCCGCAGCCTCAGTGCTTCGCTACGATACCGCCCCTTTGTGGCTGTGGATACGAAGCGGGGACTGGCCTCATCCACGGTCCAGCGGGGAGCCGGCGTCAAGAGCTCCTCACAAGCCGGGCACAGAGGCGCACGCCTGTAAGCCCAGGACTTGAGAGGCTGAGTCAGGAGGATTGCAGGTTCAAGATCGGCCTCAGCAATATAGCGAGACCCTGCTTCAAAATAAAAAGGGCTGGGGGTGTGGCTCAGAGATAGAATGCCCCTGGGTTCAATCCCCAATACCATGAAACAACAACAAAAATCACAAGCTTTTGTCTGGCCCTGGGGGTCACATATGCGCCCTCAGCTGGTCAAAGAGAAAGGCCGTGCCTTTGCGCCAGGAAGGAGCAGTGACTAATGTCCTCCAGGCGCAGGCCCGGCCTGCCTTGGTGGCCCTGGCATCCAAAAAGCAGCTCTTCTCTTCCTGGCCTCTGGAGAAGGGGAGCAGCTGGAGGGTGACTGAACAGGGCTCAGACTAGGGGAGCCAGCAGGGACCCGGCCAGCGGAGCGCTTGGAAACTCCCACCCCATTTGCTAATAAAATACTAAAAATGTCTACTATTTCTGATGGCTGGAGAGTGGGATTTTCTGAAGGGAGGGGGCCTGGTAAGCGCACTGTGAGCCCTGACGCGCTCCTGAGTCACTGACACGAGCTGGACCCAGGGGCTGATGGGGGAGGCCAGA
Organism: Graphiurus murinus; assembly: GCA_004027655.1. Classification (NCBI taxonomy): domain Eukaryota; kingdom Metazoa; phylum Chordata; class Mammalia; order Rodentia; family Gliridae; genus Graphiurus; species Graphiurus murinus. The sequence goes on along the minus strand of PVLC010013979.1, from coordinate 30,029 downwards.
GGCATCACCAGCTCGCTCCTCTGCAGCCCCCCACCCCACCCCTTCCAAGGGACAGGGGAAGGCTGAGGCAGCACCTAAAGCCATACGAGGGGCTTCTTGTGCGTGGAGGCTGGCTGGCTTCGGGACGCACAGAGTGGATCCAGTTCCACATCCTGGCCGTCATGCACAGTGGGTCCTGCAGGCCGGGTGCACCACCTTTCTCTGCTGTTCAGGGATGGCTGGGTGGAGGATCAGCTGGGCCTGTGGCAAGCCGCACGTAGCTGCAGGGGCAGCGTGTGACGGGCAGGGCACGGGGTCCCTCCAACAGCACCACTGAGTTCCTCGAGCTCACGCTTGGTGTGCACGGCAGCCTGCTGGGAGCGTGCGGTTCGGCAAGCCGTGGAGGAATCTGGTGGCTCGGATACTGTGGTGGTTCCCAGCAGCCCCTTCCCGGCCCCAGACCTGGGGAATCAGTAAACACCCCGAGGCCACAGCTCTCTCCCCACCACACAATCTGGTGGCAGATTTGCAAATAGCAGGGCATGCTCAAGGCTGAAGGTGTCTGGGTCCAACTTTACTCTCCCAGCCTCACCCAGAACCACCCTTCTCAGGCCAAAAGTCACATTTTATTAAGCAAGTTGGTCAACTCTTGAGAGTCTAAAATTTACTCAGGAACTATGGAATATTATTCCTCTTAGGAACTATAAAATTAAAATCACAGGCTCTAGAGGACTAGAATTTGCATGGTTATCACCTTGAATTCTATTCGTAATACCTTGGTCTTATAGGTGATGGAAGACAGATTTGTTTCTTCTTGTAAAACTGAAAGTGGGCTTGTAGTTTGCTGGGAAAGTTCCACACCACACAGGTTAGCTTCTGAGCAGAGCTGTGGTGGTTTTTCCTGACCAAGACAATAGAAAACTTTAAAATGAATGCTAGGAACTTAGGCTATGCCCCACCATTCCTTTCCATTGGACCTCATAGCTGATTTTGGGAAAGACACTGCAGCCTCTCTACTTCATGTCTGCATTTATACCATGCCCAGGCTGATTTGGAACTTATTTTTAAAAACTGCATAAAGTCACCATGTGGCCAAGTAGAATTAACTCGGTGGAGTTCCTACTGTGCAGCTGCCTGGCTGGGCGACTTTGTCCCAGACCTAGGTCTATTGTGATCTTGATTTCCTCCTTGAAAAACAGGAATTCAAAGCTGAGTTTGGTGGTGTACACCTGTAATTCCAGTACTTGGGAGGCTGTGACAGGAAGATTGCAGATTAGCGAGGCCCTCTGCAACTCAGTGAGACCCTGTTTAAAATTAAAAAATAGGCTGGGCGTGGTGGTGCATGCTTGTAATAGGCTGAGGTGGGAGGACTGCAGGTTTTCAGCCAGCCTCAGCAACTTAGTGGGTCCCTCCATCACCTAGTGAGACCTTGTTTCCAAATAAAAATAAAATAGGGCTGGTGGTGTAGCTCAGAGGTAGAATGCCCCCAAGATCCATCTCTAGTAAAATGCACACGTACACTAAATGAAAGGGCTGGGGGTATAGCTCAGAGGTATAATGCCCCTGGGTTCAATCCCTACTAACAAAATAAAGGTGGTGGTGGTGATGGTGATGGTGTCCAAGGCGCTGACTCAGGAGTTTGCTGAGAGGAGAAGCAATGTCCTGAAAGTAGTTAATAGTGCCAGGCCAGGCTCTACTTCAAGTGCACCAGTTGCTACAAAAGACATTTTTTCTCATTTCCACCCCAGCAGAGCTCCTAGCTGTTCCCTTCTTGCTGTTAACCTCAGGGAGTTCTCCAACAAGGCCAAATACGGCACTGGAAGTTCTCAAAAGTAAAATCCGAAAATATTGGACATCAAGCTTCCTGCAGCATCCTAGCTTTTTCAGTCAAAACAAAACAAAAACAGACCACAGAGCTGTTAGTCTTCGTTATTACTAAAGAGCGCTGCCACTTAAATGTGAACTCACTGAGCGTAGGTGGGAATCCATGACCCGACTGCACAGTGGAGAACTGGACAGGGGCTGGCACCAGCCCACACAGCCTGGCTCACGGGCCTGTGCCACTGCCCCACTTCCCTCTGGCTCTGGAACCAGGAAGGAGCAGTTTTGGCCCACTTCTTCCAGGTGTTGTGGAATATGTCTGTTTCTAGTAACTAGCTACAGGAAAAAAAACAACCACCACCAAAAAACCCCCAACAACAACAACAAAGAAACACCTTGTTCTGGAAGTCCACAGCAAAACCATGACCATTATCCCAGGTCCATGGAGGAGAATTTGAATGAAAGTCAAGTTGGCTCACAAGGAGGCCACGACTCCTGTTCACACAGGTGAGTAAACACGAGGCCTTGTAGCCAGACCTGCAGGCTGGGCCCTCCCGGCACTGTTCTCTGCCCTGGAAAACAGAGTGAACTGTTCCCGTGATAGCCTTGGACCACTGGAAAGGAGATGTGTAAGGAAAAAAAGACTTAGGACAAAGGTAAAGTATAAAATGAGCACAAGGATGCTTAACACATTTCTGACACCCCCGCTCCCCAACTACTTGGGTGCTCTTTGGAGCTGTAATAAATGTCAAAATATCTCAAATTTTTTCCTCAATTTTTTCTGTCTCATGGTGCATTTATTTTTTGTTGTAAAAGCAGTATCACAGTGCCAAATGGACTTCTTAAAGACCATAGATGATAATGCAATGCTAATTGCATCTATTTTAATTTTGTCTCTCATCTTCCATGCTAGACAGCTTTTTTCCTAAGTATAATAACAGCGCACATTTGCAAGTCTTTAATCAGACATTTCCCCACATTGTTACAAAGTCGTTACAATTATCATGTGTGTCCTAGAGTTTGAGAGTTTGCTTAATTATGTCCCAACTGTTAGTCATGTTTCCAGATTGACTGTGATGGCGGTGATTATTATAGATAGTATTTTGGTAGAATTAAAGATTCTTTAGTTTTTTGTTAAAAATGGGATTAGTAAGGCAACAACTTTTACTATGATTTCACTTCTTTTTCAGTCCATGTGAGGGGTATATAGACAGTTTAGAAGCAGGTGAAGGTTGATGATCCGTGTCTACTTGAGGGGGATATACCTTACTCTGCCTGACCCTCAGCCTGGACAGTGTCCAGGGACGACCCCATCCATGGATGTTTGTCAAAACACTAGCACAAACCATGCATGTGGTGTACACCTGTAATCCCAGTACTTGGGAGGCCGAGACAGGAGAATCACAGGTTTGAGGCCAGCCTCAGCAATTTAGCAAGACCCTGTGTCAAAATAAAAAACAATTGGAGATGTAGCTCAGTGGCAGAGTACCCCTGGCTTCAATCCCCAATATTGTTTAAAAAAAAAAAAAAGCCGGGCGTGGTGGCGCACGCTTGTAATCCCAGCATTCGAGAGGCAGAAACCGGAGGATCCGGGTTCTCAGCCAACCTCAGCTACCTAGTGAGGCCCTCCGCAACTTAGTGAGACTCGGCTTCAAAATAAAGAATAAAAAATAGGTCTGGGGGTGTAGCTCGGAGGTAGAATGCCCCTGAGTTCAATCCCCAGTACCGCAAATAATAATAATAATAATAATAATAATAATAATAATAATAATAATAATAATAATAAATCCCTTTATATGTGCGTGTATGCATCCTGGCTTTGCCCAAACAAACCTGCCCCGACTGAGCCCACCAATGTCAGCTCAGATGTACACAACTGCCTCCTACAACTTTGTAAAGCAGGAGTTATTTCACAAATGAGGAATCTGAGGACTGGTGGTATGAATATGTATCATGTTTTATTAACTACAGTGTTAATAATGTATAAAAATTTAAAAAGGCAAAAAGCAAACCCTTCAGGGAAGGGACCTGGGCAGAGATGGAAAGCTGCCCCTGTCTAAGACTTCCCAGTGACTCAGTTCAACACCCCCACCCCCAAACACACACACACACACACACACACACACACACACACACACACACACACACACACACACATTCACTCTCTCTCTCTAGCAGAAGCGGCTTGCCCAGGGCGAGCCGCTTCATGACCGCTGAGCCCCCTGGCGGGTTTACTTCCCTCTGTTCTGATGGACCAGCAGCCGTCAGTTCCCTCTACCTCTCCTCTTTCTGCCCAGGTTCAGTGTCACCCCAGTGGGCCAGGCGGGTCAAGCTGAGCGGAACTCTTCCCCCACGCACAGTGGGGTTTTGTGTGTTCCTGCGGTTTCTTCATAAGGCCTCATCTTTCCCTTGTACTCACGAAGCCGTATCTACGGGTGGGCCCGGAGCACCCAGGGGATGAGGGGGTAAGGGTTTTGACTCTACAAGGCCCATAGCTTCATCTTTGGTCACAGAGATGAACTTTTAAATTCATCATTCCCAATTTTTAAAAAGATCCGTACATACCCTAGTTAAAAGACATGATACCTATTCATATTTCTACTCCTGGGTTGTTTCTGTGGACCAGAGCAGGGAAATGGTGCGTTCCAGGGAGCTGCAGAGGGTCACACGGGAGTGGCTGTCATCACGAGGGCAGCACGTGTCCACTAATTAATTATCTACCCTAAAGTGACCCAAAGGGGTCAACTGCGAGTAGAACAGAAATTATTCTATTTGGAGAAGACGGGAACCAAAGTACATTGTGCTAAGTGCAACACTATCTTGAGCCCATTCGTCCATGAGTCCAGACATATTAATAAGTGCACAGATGTGGCCCAGACAGGAGTGTTTGGCACGTTTTCTGGGGACTTGGCCAAGTGGGTCTGGGTTCAAATCCCAGTGCAGCTAGTAGCTGTGTGACCCTGGACAAGTCACTCACCTTTCTGTAGCTGAGTTTCCCATTTGTAAAACAGGTTGATAAAATAGTGTTCTACTTGTAGTGTTGATTATAAGTAAATGAGTCAATATAAATTAACACAAGGCAATTCAGCACAGTGGCACATGCCTGTAATCCCAGCTACTTGGTTGGCTGAGGCAGGAGGATTATAAATTTGCAGCTAGCCTGGGAAATTTAGCAAGACCCTGTCTCAAAATTTAAAAAAAATTTAAAAAAAAGCCTGGGGGTATAACTCAGTGACAAAGTGCCTTTAGGTTCAATCCCCAATACTGCAGAAAAAAAATTAATATAAACTACTTCAAAGAGTGCCTGTGGCCAAGTGTGGTGGCGCATGCCTGTAACCCCAGTACTTAGAGGCTGATACAGGAAGACTGTAGGAATGAAGCCAATCTCAGCAACTAAGCAAGACCATGTTTCAAAATAAAAAATAAAAAGGGCTGGGGGTGTAGCTCAGAGGTAGAGTACCCCTGGGTTCAATCCCCAGTACCTTCCCTCTCCGCCCAAGGAAAAAAGAAACAGTACCTGTATGTAGTTAGGGCTCCAGAAGTAGCAACTCTTTTCATTGTTGTTGTGGTACTGCAGATTGAAGCCAGGGGCATTCTACCTCTGAGCTATACTCTAGCCCTTTTTATTTTATTTTGAAATAGGGTCTCTCTAAATTACCACATGCTGGCCTTGAACCTGCTATCCTCTCATCGCAGATTCCCAAGTCCTGGGATTACTGGTGCGCACCACCACAGAAATAGCAACACTTGTTACCTAATTAGTCCTTTCTCTTCCAGCTTACTTTAATGGGGATCAGGGATCAGGCAAGAGAGCAGAGATGAACTGGTCCAGCTTCCTGACCGTAAGCGCACGGCCAAGACAGCATCGCCATTTCAAACTGATAGCAAAGTCCAGACGTTTAGGCCAGAGACCAGAATCATACCCAAGGCTGAATTCCTGTGGGACGGAAACCACCAGCCACCCATTATTGAAATTGTCTTCACTTTTACTTTGCAAAGGCACCATGTGTCTAGGTGAACAAGTTATATCTAGAAGCATGGATTAGGAAAGCCAAAGTCTATTTGAATTTTGATTTGATTTCACGGATAGAGTATGTTATCTAGCTTTCCACACGGAATTCATATGGCTGAAGGCTATTTCTTTCGTATTGGTCTGTGGGTCTGTTTCTAGCATGCTTCTTATTCACTCACAGACATTCTACTGATCCCCCTGCCTGTGGCAAAAACAAATGAGGGCTGAACTGGAAGGGAGGCAGGAGAGAAGAGGGCAGGAAGAGTGGGGCTGATTCCTGGAACCCCACTCCAACCCCGAGTCACACCTCCCTATGGCTGTGCCCAGGGGCCTGGCTCAGGGAAGGCCCGTGGAGCGCCTGGCAGCTCGCTCTGCTCCTCGGTTTCCCGTGGACGTCCTAGGTGGTGCCTTCTGCTGAGATGGTGCCCTCATTTCCAATTCATTTTCCAGGATGTACCAGAAGTCAACAAAACCCTTCTGCTTGGATCTCTGGCCCAGCGTTTCTCAACTTCCTCATTACTGACACCTTAAAGAGACTTTCCCGATGTGTTCTAATCCCCTCCCAGAGCTACACTGTATTTCTGTTGTTTATCCTTCACAGGGCCACTAGCCACTGAATATCTAAGTTCTATTTTGTCTCCTCCGGGGTGACATCGCCTCTGCCGAGGACACTTGCTCTAATCTAATCCTGGCGTTCTCACCCTACCATCTCCACAAACCCTCTGTCACCAAAAGGGCTGTGTTCCTTTCCACACATTATTTGATTTTTCATTCAGTAAGTCTCAATAGCTACACATCTAAGATCTTCATGCTTTCTTTTCACTCTTTTGTTTGTCCTGAAAATGGTTGTAACCTATGTGAAAGAAACTGCTCATGGCCAGGCACGATGGTGCATGCCTATAATCCTAGTACTTGGGAGGTTGAGACAGGAGGATTGCAGGTTCAAGGCCAGCCTGAGCAACTCAGGGAGACTCTCAGCAACTTAGCAAGACCCTGTTTCAAAATAAAAAGTAAAAAAACAACAACAACAAAAAAAACTAGGGATGTAGAATGCCCCTGGGTTTGATCTCTAATACCAAAACAAAAACAAAATAAAACAAAATCTTCACTGTTATTTTTGTAATGTCATCTTGAAGGGAACAGTCCCTTCCTAGTAGCCGTTGTCTTGAGTACTCTGGCCCCGGCGGCCTCACACAAGGATTTCCGTGATGTGTCCCCAAGTGCTGCGCCAGCCCGGGGGCAGGACTTGAGGCCACAGTTGCCTTGCTGCTGCCCCACTTCCCTTTCTCACTTCCTGGATCCCCTCCCGCTCCCAGAGACCCAGGAAGGTCCAGAATTCCCCTTTTGCAAAAGGACCTAGCCCTCTGCCCGCCCCAGGCTGGCCACCTCCCACATATCCCTCCCCACGCATGCACACTAAGCCGAGCTGTTAGAACATGATGCCACGTCAAGAAATTTGGAACACACAACTGCCCGATGAGATGATTCCTTCAGATAACTTACATATCAGAACAGGCACATACATGCTGCGACTTGAGGTCAAGTTAATCTTCGAGTCCCCTCAATATTCTTCCCCACATCGCCAGAATGATTCCAGAACCCAGCTGGCATTTCTGGAAAGGTTTCATCCCTGTGATGTCTTAAGCAGAGCTGGGAAAGCTCACCTCTCCACCTGTCCAGCCTGCAGACCAACCCCCAGCACCGACCTCCTCCCCCGCACTGGGCGCTGCCTGGGGACAATGGCCGGTGTCACATCTGAGGCTTTCTAACGTTCTTACAAGTTAGTGAGCTAGACTGTCACTGCTTCATGGACAGACACAACGCAAGCCTCCTGGGTCAGAGGCAGCAGACAGCACAGGCACCAGCTCCCACATCCCTTAGCCTCACGGGGAGGGCGTGACGGGCCCAGGCGGAGGCTGCACACACATACGGTGGCTTTGCTGGGGAACACTGAGTGCGGGGCCCGGCCTGTCGTCCACTCTTTGCACTGCAGGGAGATGATGCTTCGTAATTCAAGGTGGTCTACTGCAAACGGGATCTTCTGAGGAAACGCCTGGGAAGAGAGTGGTCAGAGCCTAGCACTGTTCACATGCCCAGAGAAATGTGCAAGGATGCCCAGGATACGTGGCAGATGCCTCTCAACTGTGAGCCGAACACACATGGGGATCCTGCCTCATAGCACTTATAATTAGAAGGGGAAAAGAACACATTTATGCAAATCATCAGGAGGATTGATTTAAATGATCAAATTACAATCATGATGAGTGCTGGAGGAGAGGTTCAAAGGCCCTAGGAACCTACCATAAGGGGCATTAATCTCCCTTGGAATCAGAGTCTAGTAGCCAAGACAGACTGGGCAGAGGCCCTGTGGCTGCCAAAAGCCTGGCCACGCTGGGCACATCGGTACATGCCTGTAATCCCAGTGCGTGGGAGGTTAAGATGGTAGGAACACAGGTTCAAGGCCAGCATGCACGAAGTTAGTGAGACTTTCAGAATAAAAAATGAAATAGGGCTGGAGGGGGGGGGGTGTCCTAGCTTAGAGATAGAATGCCCCTGGGTTCAATCCCCAGTATCAAAAAATGAAAGAAAATAAAAAGTCTATGTGAAAGCTGGATGTGCTGGTGCACAACTGTAATCCCAGTACTTGGGAGGCTGAGACAGGAGGATGGAAGGTTTGAGACCAGCCTAATCAATTTAGCAAGGCTGTTTCAAAATATAAAATGAGCCACACACTTGTAGTCCCAGTACTTGGGAGGCTGAGACAAGAGGATCTGGGTTCGTGGCAAGCCTCAGCTACTTAGTGAGGCTCTCTGCAACTTAGTGAGACCCTGTTTCAAAAATAAAGAATAAAAAATAGGACTGGGGATGTAGCCCGGAGGTACAATGCCCCTGGGTTCAATCCCCAGAACTGCAAAAAATAAGTAAATAAGTAAAATAAAATAGGGCTGGGGGTATCAGAGGTAAAATGCTCGTGGGTTTAGCCTCCAATCCAAAAAAAACAAAAAACAAATAAAACAAACAAACCCCCCCAGCACACACGGAGCAGGATCCCCATGGCCGGTGCTCCCCTAACGTAGGTGTGTGTGGATGTCTCCCAGTAGTAGCTTCTTAGTTTCACTCTATCGTTATTCCAAGTTCTGAGTGGACACAGTCAATGGAGCAAGTTTAGGTCACAGGCCCCCAGGAGACAGAGAGAGGGAGGATGTGGTCCCTTGTTCCATCAGGACTACTCACATGGGGGGGTCTCCAGAAGGAAAGGCTCCAGATTCTGAACCAGCACAGCGTAGCACATGTCCTGCCATCCCCATAGGAGATCGAAAACTTCAGGGTGGCATTTTGGAGCAAAAGGAGAGGGGGGAAGGGTCGAGACTCAGGGCCAGTCCTCTGCCCTGTCTTCTTGGTACCACTGTGGCTCTCCCCTACCTCAGGAGCACACGAAGCTTTCTAAAACATGACACAGTATTTGTCAACATGCCGGCCAGAGGGCACTGATATACTTTCAAAAGAGAAATCTGAGTGGGGCATGATGTACTTGGGAGGCTGAGATATGAGGATCACAGGTTTCTAGCCAGCCTCAGTGACTTAGTGAGGCTGTCAGCAACTTAGGAAGATCCTGTTTCCAAATAGTAATAATAATTATTAATATAATAGTAATAATAAAAAACGACTTGGGGGTGTAGCTCAGAGGTAGAATGTCCCTGGGTTCAATCCTCAAGAGGAATTTGTATTCTTTGTATCCATTTATGACAGTACAAAATCAAACCTCATTTTAGTTATGTATTAGTCCAGGTTTCACTACTATAACTAAGTACCTAAGATATCTTTATAAAGAGATCTATTTTAACTCACAGTTCTGGATGTTCAGGAGCCAGCACCAGCCTGGGTTCAGCTCCAGATGACGTCCTCATGGCGGGAACTCAGCCAGGAGGAAGAGATCATGTGGCCAGATAGGAAAGCCAGGGCGCTGGGGAGTGGCCAGGTTCTTCTACAACAACCCTCTTTTGGGAACTAACTCAGGGGTCTCACTTTAATCCCTTTAGACCTAAGGACCTCTCCTAGGCCCTGCCTCTCAAGTCACCCCCCTCCCAGGAACCCCAGAAAACAAACCACATCAAACCATGGCAATTGGTAAATATCTTATTCTAATATACTGACCTGCAAAGTAATTTTTTGTTTTTGTTTTTGCAGTACTGGTGATGGAACCCAGGGCCATTTTACCTCCAAGCTACACCTCCAGCCCTATTTTTTATTCTTTATTTTGAAACAGGGTCTCACTAAGTTGCAGAGAGCCTAACTAGCTGAGGCTGGCCACAAACCCAGATCCTCCAGTTTCAGTCTCCCAAGTACTGGGATTACAAGTGTGTGCCACCATGCCCGACCAAAGTAATTTAGGAAATAAAAAACCAGTATTTTTTTTTTTTATTATATCCAACACAATTGATGTTAGAACTTGATTCAGGGGTTATGAAAACAGACTCATAGCTAGACCTTATTTTCAAATCCACAGCTAAAATGTTTCATATATGTGAATGACTTATTATTAGGTACTGGGGATTGAACCCAGGGGCACTGTATCTTCAAGGTACACCCCCAGCCCTTTTTAGTTTTTATTTTGAAATAGGGTCTTATTACACTGCTGAGGCTGTCCTTGAGCCTACCATCCTCCCATCTCAGCCTCCCAAGTACTGGGGTTGCAGGCATGCGTCACCACACCCAGCTTGAGTTCTTTTATAATATGCATGCTAGACGGCTGGGGTAAACAGTACTTGATAAATCACGTCTACTTGCATGACTTGCACCAGATAATGGTACACTGGCAAATGCAACGCAAGCAGAAGCTCAAACATTATCTGCAGATTGAGGCTTGCCCTCTGTGCTGCTGGGATCCTTTCACTACCGTGTGAACAGCCCCAGGCAACACCCCGACCAGCCAGCTCCAGTCTCCAGGCGTGCCTGCGTGTGATGAGGTGATGCTGGCCACCTGCAGGCTGTAGCTGCATGAACAAGTACAGGCAAGAGCCCCAAATTCCGACCCGCATAATCACGAGTGAGGTAAGGCTGAGTGCGGTTGGAAGCCATAAAACGTTCAGAGTACTCTGTTACCCCGCAAAGAGATCATTGAAATAGCACACAAAAGTTAAGGAAGGCTAACAGCTCTAATAAATAGATCCCTACATATATAAAGGCTTAAACACAATAGAATTGTGTCTCTTGCTCATATGCAGTCAGGAGGATTCGGATGGGTACTGAGGGTCTCTGCTCCACACAGTCAGGAGCTTGGGAGATCGGTCTTTGCTACCTTCAATGTGTGGTTTCTGAGGTCAGTTCAGGCAATGCCAACCAGATAGCAAAAGTAGAGAGTGGGGCCAATGGGAGGTTTTATGTGGCTCAGAAAATAAACTGGAAATCTCTTTTCCACTCCTTTTCCACAGGCTAGAACCCAACCGCATGACCAAGACTACGTGCTCTGGCCTAGGAAGATGTGAATGACAGACAGATGCCAGAATTGGATCAGCTTTTTAGGAAGTAAGAGTCATGCCTGCAGCTGGGCTTAGTGGGGCACTCCTGTAATCCCAGTACTTGGGAGGCTGAGACAAGAGGTTCAAAACCAGCCTGAGCAACCTAGTGAGACCCTATTTCAAAATGAAAAATAAAAAGGGCTGCAGTTGCAGCGTCTCTGGGTTCAATTTCTACTACCATGAAAATAAAGAAAAGGAAAATCATGTCTGCGGAGGCAGCATCGCACAGGAACACAGGCTGAGATTGGAAAGATCTGAACCCACAGGAGGTCCCCCCTGTGCGGGCATTTCAGGTCCACACTTACTGACCATGTAACTTGGGAAAATTCCCTAATGAAGGTAGATCTTTGTTTCTTTATCTGCAAGACAGGGAAATTACTGTTTTCCCTGGGGAGTAAATGTAATTTAACCTCTATACTTACTAGAGTGTCTGGTGTGTGATAGGCACTAACAGCTATTGACATTACTATTACAGCTACATCGAATGGTCTGAGAAACAAATCAGAGCCTACAGAGAGACAGAAAGACCAACAGTAAGCCGTCCATATCTTGGCAGTGATGGTCACACTTCCGATTATTAATCACCAAAGTCATACTTGGGAGGCTGAGGCAGGAGGATCACAGGTTTAAGGCCAGCTTCAGCTAGTGAGACCTTGTCTCAAAAGCTCTACTCAAAACAATGTGATTAAAAAAAATAAAAGTAAAAAAAAAAAAGGAAATTTGGGCTTGGGATGTGACTCAGTCATAAAGCAATGTCCCCAGCACAGGAAAAAACAAAAAAGAAGCAAACACACCAGGAGGTATATTGGAAGGCTAGAAGGCTGGGAAGACAGGGTGAACTGGAACCCCCAGTTCTCGAGGGGCGGGCACGGGGGGCTCCAGCTCTTTCTTTTCCACATCACATCCCGTCTACATCTTTATTTCATCCTCTCCAGTCACGCCGTTTGCTTATTTCCACAGCCTGCACAATTTCTCATTTTAAATGTGTGATAATAGTATTGTAGTTATGTTTGGGGGGGGGATCTTTCTTTTGTAGATATATTGAAGTATTTGTGGATTTGAAATTATATTGGAGGGTTGCTTTAAAGTAATACTTTTTTTTTTGGTAGTGGGGATTGAATCCAGGGGTGTTCTACCTCGGAGCTACACCCTACCCTTTTTACTTTTTAACTTGAAATGGTCTCACTAAGCTGCTGAGTGTCTCACTAAGTTGCTGAGGCTGTCCTGGAACCTGAAATCCTCCTGTCTCAGACTCCCAAGTACTGGGATTATAGGGTGTGCCTCCATTCCCACTCCCAGCTACCACAGTCCTTCCCTCAACTCCCTCCCTCCCTCCTTTCCTCCCTCCCTCCCTCCTTTCCTTCCATGTGTGGTACTCGGGAAGGAATCCAGGAAGGAATCCAGGGGCGTTCTACCTCTTAGCTACACCTCAACCCTAAGTTGCTTGAAGCTGGTGAGAAATCTCAAATCCTCTTGTCTCAGCCTCCCAAGTACTGGGATTACAGGCGTGCACCACCACACCCAATTTACTACGTGCTGTAACACTTTCCCATCTTCCTTGCATCCTGTTACCTGAAGAAAGGCGCAGCTCAAATGCCAGTCAATCTAACAGTCTCAGGAAAGAATAGCACAGAAAGATGTACCAGGGATGTGACAATTGTGGCTGTGCCTCCTTAGTGACGGAGACAGGAAGCCTTCAGGACGATCGTCTGTATACTGAAGGTATCAAATCGGGCTGTCCAGCACATAGGAGATGCTCTGGCCCAGAGCACAAAATAAAGAGGGGAAAGAGGCTGAGAACCCATTACTATTTCATTCTCACAAGAATGTATTGTCTAGCCAAGGGTGGTGGCACACACCTGTAATCCGTGTTCTTGGGAGGCTGAGACAGGAGGATTGCAGGTTCAAAGCCAGTGCATGGTAGCTTAACAAGACCCTGTTTCAAAATAAAAGATAAAAAAAGCTAGGGGTATAGTTTGGAGGTGGAATGCCCTTGAGTTCAATCCCCAGTACAAAAGAAAAAAAAATTTCTGAAAGGGAAACAGGTCTATATTTCTCTTTATTACTCTCAAGGCATGCCTAGGTTTTGTAATCTGTTGCATGAGCTGGTAAACCACAAAGAAAATAAGGACCAAGAAGAAAGGTCACAATAACTGTAACAATAACATCTAGGGATATGGAAAGCAGGCATTTTTTGGCTACAACCCAGTTTTTTTTTTTTTTTTTTTTTTTTTTGCGGTACTGGGGATGGAACTCAGGGGCATTCTACCTCCGAGCTATACCCCCAGCCCTATTTTTTTATTCTTTATTTTGAAACCGAGTCTCACTAAGTTGCGGAGTGCCTCACTAGGTAGCTGAGGCTGGCCGCGAACCCGGATCCCCCGGTCTCAGCCTCCCAAATGCTGGGATTACAAGCGTGCGCCACCACGCCCGGCTTTTTTTTTTTTTTTAACAATTAGACATCTTTGCTAATGGGTCAGGTTATTATATTCACACAAGATTTCTAATTTTCAAAGATGTGCCGAATTGTCTTTTTCAAATGCATCTTTGAAATATATAAACATATATACACACATTTATATTTATATTTATATGTATATCCTAATGCACATGCTTTCTTTTCTGTGTCAGCACTGACACTCTGTCCCTTGAGCAGTAGCATCTGTCTTCTTCCTGTGAACCTGGGAAGACTTTTGTGTCCTTCTTCACCAAGAGGGTACAGTGGAAACAACTCTGTGACTTGAGACAAGATCCTAAAAGTCAGCCAGCCTCCCTCCCTCCCTTCCTTCCTTGGATTGAACCCAGAAGCATTCTACCTCTGAGGTACACCTTCCAAGCACTGGAATTATGGTAGGGTACCACACACACACATCCCACCAACTGTTACTTTAAAGATGGTTCATTTTCTTCTACTGCTCTTTTTTTTTTTTTTTTTTTTTTTTTTTTTTTTTTTTTTTTTTTTTTTTTTTTTTTTTTTTTTTTTTTTTTTTGCGGTACTAGGGATTGAACTCAGGGGCATTCTACCTCCGAACTGTACCCCCAACTCTATTTTTTCTTTTTATTCTTTATTTTGAAACAGGGTCTCACTAAGTTGTGGAGTGTCTCACTAGGTAGCTGAGGCTGGCCACGAACCCGGATCCTCCGGTCTAAGCCTCCCAAATGCTTGGATTACAAGTGTGCACCAGCACACCCAGCTTACTGGTCTCTCTTGATAACTTGATCATAGGTGCCAATCTTCAGGCTCCTAAAACATGGAACCTAACACCTCAGGTCAACAAAATGCTTCTGCCAAAGTCATTACAGCTCACCAGAAATGGGAGCGCATACTGGGGCTGTGTATCCTCGCCCCAAGCATCTCTTCAGAGAAGCTCTGGCCCAACTTGGCAAGAGCCATTTCCCCACACTCAGGAAATCTCCCTGCCTCAGGGGCAGGTAGTCGGCTCATACCTATTGCAATAAGTGTTATGTGCACTCCTAATACAGTCTACCTCACATCCTGATGGTTATCTGTTCAACCAACGTATCGCAATTTGTGAGATGCGGCTAAAGCAGTGTACAGACGAAATTTTCTAGCATTCTATACAAACTCAGAAAATAAGAGGAAAAAAATACTTGCCAACTCTTCCGATGAGCCATTTCCCAGGTAACAAAATCAAAGATACAAAATCAAAGATGCCACAGGACGAAACTATAGATCACGTCCCTCCTGGACACAGATGTAAAAACTTTTTAGTCCAATATTAGCAAATTGAATAAAAAATATATAAAGGCTTGATTCAGCATCCAAACAAGGCATGGTCCCCTACACTATCCTCACTTTGTAATCCCAATATGCTAGTCTCATTCATCTGCCTGAGTGAAGACTATATGCTAGGCACTGTTGCAATCCAGAGTCAAAAGGTGCTCAGAAGCCGGGCGTGGTGGCGCACGCTTGTAATCCCAGCATTCGGGAGGCTGAGAACAGAGGATCCGGGTTCGCAGCCAGCCTCAGCTACCTAGTGAGGCACTCCGCAACTTAGTGAGACTTGGTTTCAAAATAAAGAATAAAAAATAGGGCTGGGGGTATAGCTCGGAGGTAGAATGCCCCTGAGTTCAATTCCCAG
>PVLC010013979.1:0-14495 GCA_004027655.1 Graphiurus murinus | reverse complement strand
TACAGAGGGTAAACGAAGGTTCCCTAGCAAGACAATAACTGTGCCAAAGCAAAAAGGAAGCGAAAGAGGAAGCCGGTGGGGCTGGAGGAAGTGTGGCAGGCCGAGGAAGGGCGCGTGCCAGCCGACCCTGGACGGCCCCTGGAGTGGCAGGAACAGCTTCAGGGGAAGAAGTCAGGAGGGGGAAGGTGGGCTAGGACTGGGGAGCGACACATGTCTGTGTATGTGTGCACCCACACACTCCACGTTTTATAGGGTCTTTTAGGTCAGGTGAAGACCTTAGCTTTCACTCTGAGTAAGGCGGGAGTAACCAGATCGGACACTACACTGCTTAGCTTGTAACTTGACCCTTCGTCCTTGATTGATCAAAGTTAGGTAGGAATTCTCATTGAAGTATTATTTATAATAGTAAAACACTCAGGGGAATTATCCAACCATAGACACTGTTTAAATACAATGGCCCAACTATGAAATAACATATAATGCAAACACAAAAATGATAATGGAATGACTGTGAGAAAAGTAGTTATAAGATTCAATGTATAGTGTTTCCCTATGAATACATACATATAGAAGAGTCTTGAAAGGTATGTATCAATGAATTAAAATAAAAATCACTGGGCTCAGTGGTGCATGCCTGTAATCCTAGTCCTTGGGCAGCTGAAACAGGAGGACTGCAGGTTTGCAGACAGTCTCAGCAATATAGCAAGACTCCCAGCAACCTAGCAAGACCCTGTTTCAAAATAACATATAACATAGGGCTTGGGGTGTCGCTTGGAGATAGAATGGGTTTAATCCCCAGTCCACAAAGGAAGGAAGGAAGGAAGGAAAGAAAAGAGGGAAGGGAGGGAAGAAGGAAAGGGGGCAGGAAGGAGGACAAATCTTTGGGTGTGGTGGCACCTGCAGAAATCCCAGTATTTAGGAGGCTGAAATGGGAGGATCACAAGTCTGAAGACAGCTTCAGTAACTTAGCAAGACCCTATTTCGAAATAAAAAGGGCTAGGGAGTGTAGCTTGGAGGTAGAATGCTCCTGGGTTCAATCCCCAGTAGCAAAACAAACAAAAAACAAATCTCTGGGGAGATGAAGCGGAAATTTAAAGGGTATCTCTTCTTTGTGCATTCCTTGTATTTTCAAAAGTTCCTATAATGAATATCTATCATTTTGCAGTAAGAAAACATTTTATTTGAAAATATCCAAAGAACAAATTACTAGAACCATACACTAAAATGACCTTTTTCTTTGTTCCCTTAAAAGCTCAAAACAATTATGTACAGTCCATTTCAGCTCCTATGATAATCGTGAAGATTACTTCATTAAGTAGTATGTAAGCTAACCAGTCTCTACAATGAGCCACTGCATTCAGTAAGGACTGCTGTTTTAGCCAACGGGGTTTCCCCCTTTCCTGAACGCAGTAGCACTTATTGATGTATCTTAGCTTGCCAATTTCTTTGATAAAAGCCTGTATGATTTCTTTTTTTTTTTTTTTTTTTTTTTTTTTTTTTTTTTTTTTTTTTTTTTTTTTTTTTTTTTTTTTTTTTTTTGCGGTACTGGGAATTGAACTCAGGGGCATTCTACCTCCGAGCTACACCCCCAGCCCTATTTTTATTCTTTATTTTGAAACCGGGTCTCACTAAGTTGCGAGTGCCTCACTAGGTAGCTGAGGCTGGCCGCGAACCCGGATCCTCCGGTCTCAGCCTCCCGAATGCTGGGATTACAAGCGTGCGCCACCACGCCCGGCTCTGTATGATTTCTTAACTTCAGCGATTCTTAAAAGTGTTAATATCCTAAGTCAAGGAAAATCTTTTGGTTGATAAGAACCCCAGTCAACGTAGGTCCAAGAAAACACATCTAATGGACAGTGGTTGAAAAGCGGGCAGCCAAACATGGAGGTGATCCAGGGTCACCGGGCAGACGCTCTTCAGAGAGTCCAGAAAAAGTCTGTTCTAGTTACTTATTGTTTTGTGCACCATCCCAAACTCGGTGGTATAAAACAAGAATCATGTTTTAGCCAAGTATGGTGGCACCTGCCTGCAATTCCAGTACTTGGGAGTCTGAGACAGGAGGATCACAGGTTGGAGGACAGCCTCAGCAACGTAGCAAGACCGGTTCAAAAAAATAAAAAGGGCTGGGGGTATAGCTTAAAGGTAGAATGCCCCTGGGTTCAATCCCCAGTACTAACAAAACAATCCTGTCTTGCTACTGTTCACAGTCTGGCCCCAGCAGGTGGTTCTCGGTGGGTGGCTGGGTAGTGTGGAGGTTAATACAGTCTGGGGCTTCCCACAGCACAGAAGCCTGGCTCCAGGGAGAAACCCTTCCAGGATGCTTTCCCCAGGAGAGGGAAGGGGAGGCATCCAGCAGCCACGCAGCCGTAACAATTCTGAAATCCTTCTGGGCTCAGTTCTGTTCTCCAAGAATCATTTCCGAGTTCTTGCCTCTGTCATGGTCATGCCCACTAAATTATATTTCCTATTTAAAAAAGTTGGCTGGGGCTGTAGCTCAAATGGCAGAGCACCTGCCTCGTTCGTATGCATGAGCCTGGGCTCGAGCCCCAGCACCTGGGGTGGGGGGCAGTGTAGCTGGTGTTTGCAGTCTATGATTTGTATACAGTGGTGGTCAAAAGGCTTTTTGTTAAACTGTGGTATGTCTGCCAATATAATTGTCTTAAAATTTTGTGGTTTACTGCAAATCTTACTGGGGATTTACTCCATTAGACAAACGCAAAACCCACAAATCTGGGACAAGCTTTCCTATCTTAAGCTTCTTGTAAGGCTGCTTTGATAGAACCACATTCAGGTTCTTAGAAGCCCCTCACTCCACTCTTTGTTTAAATGAGGAGGATCTGTGAGGCAGACACTTCAAAGGCTTTCTTCTTTGTGGTGTTGGGGACTGAGGCCAGCGCTTCACACATGGCTCAGGCAAGTGCTAAGCCAGCCCCCAGGCCACACCCCGAGCCTCCATCTTCTTCCTGAAAGCATCCTCAACATCCCACTTTAAATCTTTTTGAGGTCTTCCAGTCACACTCCTGGATTCATTCATGTGTTCCTCGGCTTCATATTGGACAGAAGTCATTTCTTAATTTCAGGGTCACCTGCCATCTAGGCAGACTAGGCATAAGAATGTTATTTTAAAAATGTATCATGTCTCCCTCCCTTTCTGCCAGGACAGTCTACCTTCCAGCTATACAACCATCCCTTTTTTATTTAAAAACAGGGTCTAAGTTGCTGAGGGTCTTGCTAAGTTGCTGAGGCTGGGATTATAGGCGTGCACCACCGTATCCACTTTTTAAAGTGATATAAATGTTCTGAAACTAGATGGAGTTAGGTAGTGGTGATGGGTGCACAACTTTGTGAATATTCTAAAATAATCAAATTGTACACTTCAAAATAGTGAATTTTATGGTGCATGAATTAGTTCTGGCACTAGGTAAGACAAAAAAGAGCAGTAGGATCTTTACAGAGCTGAAAGAAAACAAAACAAAAACAAGAGAAAATCTAGAATTCTATGCCTAACAAAAACTTCTTTCAAAGCAGACTCTACAAAGCTGCAGCATCAAGACAGTGAGACACTGGCATGGTCTGGTGCCCTAGACCATACAGGCGACGGAGAATGAAGTCCAGAAACAGGCCCAGGCGTGCAGTTATCTGAGTCTCAACAAAGGTTCCAAGTTAATCCAGCAGGGAAAATATATTGATTCAAGCAAACCATCTGGAACCAACTGGAGTCATATGTATAAAAATGAACTTTCAACTCCCATCCGTAGGATATACAATAATTGACTTGAAATGCAAATCAGTTATAGAAGAAAAGATAAAAATTCTGTAGCCTGTGAAACAGCAGGGCTCGGCCCCGCCCCCATCATTTTTCTTTCGGATAGCGGGGCTGCCGCACCACCGGCCAGGCCCGCTTCAGTGGCGGCTGTGGCGGCCCCCACATCACAGCCTCGCTGCAGAGGCTGGATGGGCTGTCAGTCAGCCATGGTCGTAGCTGACACAAGCAGTCATTGTTGCCGCAGCTGCTCCCCCTTTATCAACGTCGGGACCACTCTGGAAACTGCAGCTTCAGCCACAGCCGTTCTGGAAGATGCGCGTCGGCCGCAGCAGCTCGGGGCTGCCCGCACTGCTGCCGGCTTCCCTTAGGACTTGCAGAAAATGTTCTCACGGCTTCCCGGGCCGGCCGCGAAGAGCTCCTCCAGGGACCGGCAGATACATAGCACAGACGATCCAGCACGCACGCGCTGACCGCGTGCCGGGCCAACTCGGAAAATGACAGGTGATTGTCCACGTGAGTCCCTCTCCTAGGAGGAGTTAGGCCTGGGAACCCGGATCCTGCACTACCTTCCCTCCGCTGCAGCACGAGCCCAGCAAAGCCTTGTTTTACCTTGCCTATTTGCGATTTCTATTTGAATTGAGCAAAAGAACCCTTTGCTGATTGGTCATACGTCGATTAGGCAAGAATTCCTTACAATGACAAAACTACAGGAAAATAATAAACTAACTATATCTTGGCTTCATCAAGTTATAATTTAGATTATTAAGAAAACAAAAAGGTCAGCCACACACTGAATTTACAATTCACATATATACGTTTTCATGTGGAACAAACCCAAATGAAAAATGAACAGCCCAATGAGACTTCAGGAATGACTGGGTAAGGGGTTTGGCAAATTTTCTCCTCCAAAAAGCAAGGATAAAATCTGACAAAACTGCTGAAACAATTACTTTAGAACCTGGAAAGTGACAAAAGGCATACAACAAGATGAGAAACCTCCTCTCAAGAAAACCTGTGGATTCCAGGCAACAAGAGCCTGCGGGCCTCAGCTGGAGACTGCTCCCCTCTCCCTCCCCAGCTCCTGCTGGAGGGAGCTGACTGCACCTAGGACCAGGGCATTGTGGGAAATCAGGTCTACATAGGAGGGAAGACCAATGCTGCAGCCAGCCTGAGGATGAGGTGCAGGGGCGTGAGGAACAAGACTGCGGCAGCCAGTGCGAGAGCGAGGACCGTGCGTGAGGCTGTGTGTATGACTCAGCAGTCCCACGACAACAGACAGACAGACTTCGGTCCACAGCAGACTTGATGGAATGTCCACAGTCCTGTTCAAAATAGCGTTAACAGTCCAAATCTCACCAACTGGTAGAGACAAAGTGTTGTATCCATCCAACAGAACCCAGCTCTGTTAAAATGAGGAAATAATTACTAACACATACCAAACATTGGTGATCCTCAAACACTGTGCTAAGCTAAAAGAAGCCAAAGGCAAAAGACCGGTTTTTGCAGGATTTCACTAAATATGAAATATTCAGTAATACCAAATCCATGAAGAAAGCAGATCCGTGGGTGCCTATGGCTGGAGGAGGGGTACAGATAGTGACTGGTACTGAGCGAGGTTTCTTTAGGGTGATGAAAATGTTCCAAAATTAGGTTATGCTGAGGACTGCATCACTCTGTAAGCATACTAAAATAACTGCACTGTTAGTGGGTAGGTTTTATGGTATATGAGTTGTACTTCAACAAAGCTATTAAAACAATGGGATAAAGAACCGAACACACTTCACCAAACAAAAGAATGGCAAATGAGCATGTCTAAGAGTTTAATGTCATTGATAGGTCAACTCAAAAGCCACAATGAAATCCAACCACTCCCCCCAGAATGGCCAAAATTAAAAAAAAAAAAAAAAGCTGAGGCCATCCAATTTTTGGCAATGAAGTGGCAAAATTATAACCTTCACATCTTGCTGGTGGGAGAGTAAGTTGGGGCAACCACTTTGGAAAGCAGTTTGGCATCTTATAAACAAATACAATGTAACAGCAACTTCATCCCTAGGTATTTACTGAAGAGAAATGAAATCACATGTTCACATAAAGATTGTATACAAATGTTCATAACCACTTTATTCAAAATAGGTCCAAACTAAAAACAGCCCAGGCCGCCATCAATAAGAGAATAACATTGTATATGTATAAAATGGAATACTTGACAAAAAAAAAAACAACTTCAGATTCAAACAACACAGTTGCTTCCCACAGATATTACTCTGAGCAAAACAAGACTTACACAAAATATTCTGAATGGCTTCACCTAGTATGTAGTTAACACAGAGCAGATCAGTGGCTGTTGGGGTGGGAGTGGATAGGTAGAAATCGGTTGTAAAGGTACTTAAGGTAACTTCTAAGGTGAGGAAGGCTCTCTCCCCACTTTGGCTGTGGTAAGAGTTAAGTGGGTGCATGGGTCTGTCCAGATTCACTTCCGATGGCTGCTTCTGTTGCGTGTAAATTGTAACTTAGTGAAGCAGGCTTTAATGACCTGACTCCTTGGAAGATCTGACCCCAAGGCTTATTCTGTGTTACTTTGATGTTTGACATAACTCACTGTCAACTTTCTGCTACCAACGCTAACCCCTAAGCTCCACAGCTGGCATTTCCCACCAACGCATGTGCAGCATCTTACAACCATCACGTCTGGCAGACATGCCGAGTGAAGAGCCATCGCCGCAGCTCTCCCTGCACGCGAGAA
The DNA here is from genome assembly GCA_004027655.1 of Graphiurus murinus. Taxonomy (NCBI): domain Eukaryota; kingdom Metazoa; phylum Chordata; class Mammalia; order Rodentia; family Gliridae; genus Graphiurus; species Graphiurus murinus. The sequence goes on along the minus strand of PVLC010013979.1, from coordinate 7,986 downwards.
GACTCCCTCCCACGCTCACCCACGTAACTCAGAAGGAACCCAGACTGCACTACTCGCAGCTTAGGCCTCAGCGCTTTCCACCCACCGACGTGTGTAGAGTACTATTTTTGAGCTATTAACTGCTATGTTTTAAATTCTGGTACTTAATTCTTCGTGTCCCAGCGGCTTAAGGGGACTTACTCAGTGGCTCACTAGTAGGTGCTGCTTCAGGAGGGAGAGGCAATGAGTGTATGGCTCAGGTTTCAGTGTTGAAGTTGAGGATTTTTGCCAGGAGCGGTGGTACATACCTGCAATTCCAGTACTTGGGAGGCTGAGACAAGAGGACTGGAGGTTTGAGGCCAGCCTCAGCAATTTAGCAAGACCTTCAGCAAATTAGTGAGACCCTGTTTTAAAACAAAAAATTTAAAAAGGGGGGCTGAGGGTGCAGCTCAGAGGAACACCTCTGGATTCAATTCCTCATTGCCCCCCACCAAAAGTTGAGTTTTTTAAATCTAAAGGACACAAGGGCTGGAGAGTCACACGGCTTTGATTTCTAAGAGCCAAGTTCTAGAGGCAAAAAGGACTTTTTTGTGTGTGTGGTGGTGCTACTGGGGGTTGTTGAATCCAGGGCCAGGGTTGTTCTAACTCTGAGCTACACCCCCAGCCATTTTTATTTTCTGTTTGTAACAAGGTCTTTTTAGGTGCTGAAGAGTCTTGCTAGGTTGCTTGGGTTGGCCTTGAACCTGTCTCAGCCTCCCAAGCACTGTGGAATTACAGGAGTGAACCACCATGTAGGGCTTGAAAGAGCTTCCTCTCTGTGTTTTCTTCTTCCCTCCTGAGTTAATCTAATGTTTAGCCAAGTGTCGGGAATCCCAAAGCACTCTCCCAGTGTAGCCCAACTTTGTGGACAAACTTCCTGCCGACTCCTACCCTAACTGTTCGCCAGGGTGTTGGAGCACTGACCCCTGGGCGAGCTAGGAGCTTTGGACCGAAGAGAGCTAGGGCTTGACTGCTGCCTCTCACGCAGGATTCTACAGTCTCCATTTGTGAGTGAGGGTCTCAGGACAAGCTTAACAGTTTATGCAAAGACGTGGTAGCCAAGTCAACTGTAGCTGGAAGGCATGACACTTGCAAACATGCCCAGCAGAACTCAATCCGGGGACAAATGTCACTAGCAGCTCTTCATCACAATTATTACTGGCCGGGAGGTCACAAACACAGCAACTCCTAACTACAAAACCACCAGTTAACCAAAACCCGTGTTTCCACCAAAGAAGCTATGATCACCTGAAAATCAGCACTACCTGTGAAAGCACACAAAGAGCACTCGTTAGAAGCTCAACCTTTTGAAGAGTCCCAGTTCTTCTCATTGAAAAAAATTAAGAAATGACCTTAGTTTAGTGACAACATATAATAAGTGTTGCTCATGTATAACAGTTAAATCTACTTTGAGAGAGACCCAAGAGTTTTCATGAAATTGGAATTTCAAAGCCTTCAGAAATATTCAGCAGCAGATAGAAAAAAGTGGCAGAGCTTCCCAGAGCGGTCATCTGTCCCTCAGCTGTGTGACTGGAGCAGTGCACCTCTGACTCTGAAGCATTTAAAACGTGTTTAGCTTCAAACTGAGATGTGCTGTTACGTGTACACTGCACACCAGGTTCCAAAGACTGAGGAAAGAACGTAATGCGTCACTTGGTAGCTTTCTACACCGACTCCATGCTAAATTGCTAACATTTGGATATTTAAACAGTCTAAGAAAGCCTCTGGCCTTGACGCGCTTGAGTTTTGACAATGGATGAACTCCGTGTATACTACTGACTTCCTTAATGGCTACCATCAATATTTAAACAATGAATATCCTTAGAATTAACAGACTTAATAACAATTTAATTCAGGTATTAATGAGCTACCTTGATATAAGGCGACTTGATATTTTCCTGAAATATAAATTTACATTGCTAACACTGTAGTCTACATTCAGTAACCAAACTAGTCACATGCCTACTAATCAATCAAACCAATCAGAAAGCACTAAGATGTTCTGGTAAGATACTCTTTAAGCCTTGTAAAATAATAAAGTGAATTCAAAAGTCCACAGAAAATAATTACCATAGGAGTAAGGCACTATATGGCAGAATTTTAAACTTTTATACCATAGCATCATTAAGGTATTGAAGTCATTTTTATGCCCTTATATGAGAAATACTTAGAAATACAGGATTTTTGACATCTTATGATATAAATCTAGGTGTTATGTTTCTATTATTCTCACAGGCCTTGCTGTCCGGAAGTCACAAGCTATCTATAAAAGAATCTCTGAACCAATTTGGAGAAGCTTGTAAAAGCATAAACTGGTGTTCCCCTGGACATTCTCTATTAAATGTGGTAATCTGTGAGGAAGTCTGGGAACGCAAGGCCTCACTGCAACCGGCATGGGGAGCTAAGGGAAGAGGGAATGCTGGCAGAGGCCCAACTCCACCAAGCTAGACATTGCTGAGCTAGTTCTCAGTACTGATGCCCTTACTAACAGTGTTGGCAATGTTTGGGTCTAGACACCTCCCAAGCAGTAACAGACTGCGTGAACAAAACACACTCTTGCATTCTCACAACTTGCCAAATGTTCATGTCTAGCTTCTCTCTCAGGGCTCTGTCTCCCATTGGAAATCGAATGATTTTAGAATTGGTGTTTCTTATCTCTGTTTCTCTAGCAGATGCTACTGGCATAACAGGTTTCCCCAGGTAGAGTAGATGTGGAACAAAGACAAAAGTTCTGTCCTGCTCTTGTTTCACACCCTTACACGCAATGACTTCCAAGGTGAGTCAACTCTACTCTCTAAATCTTAATTCTTCTTTGTTTTCCCTATTGTTATTACTTTAGTTCTACTCGTCACCATTTATCCGAATTACTATAAATTTCTAACAGGTCTCTCTGCCTCCAGGTCCACGCTTTCTGAAGTGTGTACGACATTGTCTTTTTCCTGCTTAAAACCTGTCAGTCATAGTTTGACATATACATCTCTGCAGGATTTGTCCCTGGCTTCTCTCTCTAGACAGAGTAGTTCTCCAAGAGTGTCATGCTTTTCACAACCTTGGTTATGTGCTAGTAAGTTTGTCTGCCTTTGGGAATGCCCTCCCAGAACTTCCCCCTTGGCAAATTCCTTTATCCACGGAATCTCCTACAACTATTATCTGTTTGTTCATTTGTTTTGGTACTGAGGGATTGAACCCAGGGGCATTCTATCTCTGAGCTATACCCTCAACCCTATTTTCTCTTTCTCTCCCTTCTCCCCTCCTCTCTCCCCCCCATCTCTCCTTTCTTTCTGTCTGTCTCTAAGTTGCTGAGGCTGACTTAGAACCTGAGATCTTCCTGTCTCAGCCTCCCAAGTACTGGGATTACAGGCATGCATACCAAGCTCAGCAATCTATTTGTTCTTAAAGACTTAGTCATTCTCCTGCCTAGTCTCCCTTTAACAACTCACCTTTATACCTTCACAACGTGTGTGTATGTATACCACAGCTTTTTTTACTCACCATTATATGTTTTTTAATTGTTTGCTTCGTTCACTAAAATTGAAGTTCCTAAAAATGAGCCGTCTTTCATCTCTACATTCTTGGTCCTAACAGTAGAGAGAGTCATATAATGCTTAATTTCTAGTTGTTTAAACAGTAGTGACTAGATTTTATGAGAGGGGAAATCAGAACCCATAATGGTCACTATTATATCTTGGCTTCTTTAAACACATTAGCTAAGGCCTTAGATATTAACTATCACACTTTATGACTTGGTAGAATAACAAAAAGATTATTCATAAATGGGTACAAATATTTTTGCTTATAGTAGTTACTAATATGAAGAGCTTACCATGTGCTTGGTTTCCCCAACATGCGCCTTTCCATTAAATACTCACAACCATCCTGATGTAGGAACTGATATTACCTCTTTTTACAGACAGAAGGGAGGCACGGAGATACCACCTTGTCCAATGTCCAGAGATGGTGAGTCTAGGCAGTTTGGCTCCAGGATGCAGGTTTTAATCACTACTCTACAAAACTCAGTTACTGTTACATCATGAAAACTGTTTCAAAAAATTTACTCTCTTCTTTTAAAACAAAATGGAATATTACTAAACACAACTTAAAATTTAAACCCCAAACTTAATAGCTCTCCTATCATATTTCAATTATAAAATTTACAGTTAGGCTTTACATTAGACATTTCAAAGTACATCTTTACTTATGGTTAAGGTAATGAATAAAAATCTCTTTATCCATTACTGCTACAATCATTTCTATTAGAGAATTTTAATAATTTTGGATTAAATTTTATGGTAGTAGGTATAAAAAAAAGCCATAACATCAATTGATTAATGGTTAACTTTTCAGCATTCAGATATTTTTTAGTTTTATTATAATATACTGTCAATTTTTAGACATAAGGAAGGACATGACAATTTTCCCCTAAAAACATTATTCTCTCAATTTCTAAAAAATGGGATAATTTATCAAGATCATTTGTAATTTTTATTTATTAAAATATCCATTATGAATTGTTCTCCTTTAGTTTAGAACATACTAATACAAGTTGTTCCTAATACATTTTCTCTGTTTCTTGTGATTGATGATTTGATATCTAATTTAACAGAAAATTACTTTCTAATAGAGGAAATTAAGAGGTATTACAGAAGAGTTGTGGAAACCATGAATAAGCAATAGAGGTAAATATTATTACCATGATTTTCAAACAAAGAAACTCACATAAAAAGTCACTGCAAAGAAATGTAATGAGTTGACAACATCATGATCATATTCTAGTGCACGTTCACGTTCACGTCCCCTCTGGGGTCGGCTTGACTTTAGTATATACCTACATGCTCAAAATTGACTAATGAAACATTTCTGAGATGCTGGTACCAGGTTTACTGATAATAGGATACAGACAGAACTATAAGCTTATCAAACATAAATGATCAGTGCCATAAATTCAACATCTCCATCCAAAAAGGCAGGCATGAGTACTTAGTCACTTCTGATGCCAAGACCTGCATCTTGATAGGTGTCTCACTGTCCAGGGCAGAGCTAAGAAACACAATGTTGGTTAACAGATACTGCAGTATCATTAAAATGTTTTCATTTTTTTCTGGTCTATTAGTTCCTGCCACGGAGTTCTTTGCCTCTCTATAAACAACCAAGGATCTATCATATTATTAGCCATTGGTCTAAAATTAAGGATAGCTTAAATATTAAAAACCCAAACAATTCCCCTAAGTATAGTAATGCTGCCATTTTCAAGTAAAACTAAACATTAAAAACATCTGGGTTTGAGCCGGGCATGGTGGTGCACGTTCGTAATCCCAGCATTTAGGAAGCTGAAACTGGAAGATCCGGGTTCATGGCCAGCCTCAGCTGCTTAGTGAGGCCCTCTGCAACTTAGTGAGACCCTGTTTCAAAATAAAGAATAAAAAATAGGGCTGGGGCTGTAGCTTGGAGGTAGAATGCCCCTAGGTTCCATTCCCAGTACCACAAAAAAAAAAAAAAAAAAAAAAAAAATCTGGGTTTATTCAAAGCTTTTTACTGTCCACAGAAAATCAGCTGACCCAGTAGACCAGGTATTTCCCATTTAATACAGGAATTCTGTGACTTAAATTTAAAAATGAGTTTCCTAGCTTAAGCACAGCATTTGTAGAATATAGGTCTCAAAGTATTGTCCGGGGAAGTTATTAACAAAAAGTTTTATCAGGTATTCCTGAAAATGAATCACTACTAGGAGTACAACAGCAATTTCCTCTAAAGAAAACTAAACAGTAATTCAGTTTCAGAATGCAAAGATCTAGGTAGAGAAGGGAAGAGAGAACACAGTAAAACAGATAATATGACTACCATTATTCATAACATAGCAAAATACACTACGAGTTGCGAACTTCAGGAGAATGGGCCCAAAACAAAGTACTGATGTGCTAGATTTTTTTTTTTTTAAACTTAAAAAACATCTACAATAACAAGGGTCACTGACCAAGAGATATTTCACCATTATCAATATATACTGAGTTTACCTCATACTAAATCAAAACTGCAGGAAAATGGCCCAAATAAATTAGACTTCCAGCAACCAATAAAGTGTACTCATATTTAATAAGCACCATTTACCTCTAAGTAGTTTTACATAGTTTCCGACAATTTGATTTACAGGGAAACTTCCTCCATGGAAGAGTAAGATGATTTGATAGTATTATCAATCAGATGGTAAACTCGACTATTCTTGCTTTGTACAAATGCAGCTTATTGTTGGGATAATTCCCCGCTTCCACTCTCGAAGTCACTACATAGAAGTAGACAATATTTACATTGAATTTACAGTCTTTCTCATTTAAAGGGATATCCCTATGTCTTGCTATAATGTATTAATCTAAACGATTGCCCTTAAACGTCACTACATGTAAACTTTGAATCACAGCTGTGAGTTAAAGAAAGTTTGAAAATAATTCTGCCATTTTCATTAACTCATTCAAACTGAAATATTTTTTAAATACATCATGCAAGTCAGGCAAGATGGCACACCCCTGTAATCCCAGTACTCAGGAGGCCGAGACAGGAGGATCACAGATTCGTGGCCAGCCTCAGCAACTTAGCAAGGCCCTCCACAACTTAGTGAGGCCTTGTTTCCAAATAAAAAATAAAAAAGGGCTGGGGGTATAGCTCGGAGGTAGAATGCCCCTGGGTTCTATCCCCAGTCCAACAAACAAACAAACAAAACAAAACAAAAGAATAGAAAGAAATACGTAACGCAGATATGCTGAAGGTGGTCCTCAGTCATTTGGGGCTACATTCCAATAAAGTGTTCAGTGGGTAAAAACTGAAACAGTCACATAACATTTAAAGGAAATACAAGATTGCCCTAAGAAACTCAAACCTATACATTACGCAGCAAATAGCAACATGACTTCCTTGATGTTTCTGCTATCACAAAAAGATTAGTTATAGAAACTATTGTTTATATTTCAATCATAAACGCTGCTCTTATACAATCTATAATCTAATTTGTAACTAAATCTGAAAATCATTTCAAGACTATGGTTAGTCTATTTCTCTGGCAAAGAGCCAAAGGTTATGACAGAATAATTTTGGCAAGGAAAAAAAAAAAAAAAAAAAGCCAGATCAAAGTAGGCTGAACCAGAACTGGCAATGGACCCATTATGAACCAGAATGGTGCTGATGTGAAAATTAAAAACACCCTGCTTTCTGTACGTACATGTGTGGCCTTAACTGAAGATGTGTATTTACAAAGACCCTAGAACTCTATAACCAACTTGATCGCCTGGGCTTTCAGTCTTTAATGTGTCTTGCAATATGCAGTTGTTCAGTAATTTCAGCTGAACACTTAAATATCTAAATGATTTTATGCCCCACTTATACTACTATCTGCATATAGATTTACAAATATTATACGTGACATTATATAGAATATCACTTACAATGTTTTCCAGAATAATAACTTTAACTTTGAATAAAAACTGGAGCATTTGAGCCGTAAAACCTTTTCTTTTTCAATTTCTAAAATGTTCCTTTTAGGAAGTCATTAGAGACTGAATTTAAAGTAAAAATACCAACTTTATAAATTTTAACAAAAAAAGGATTGCATAAAACAAATTTGAGTAAATACTATTTTTGATCAATATAATAAATCAACTTTAAAAAACCCCGAGAGCAGCCGGGCGTGGTGGCGCACGCTTGTAATCCTAGCATTCGGGAGGCTGAGATCAGAGGATCCAGGTTCGCGGCCAGCCTCAGCTACCTAGTGAGGCACTCTGTAACTTGGTGAGACTTGGTTTCAAAACAAAGAATAAAAAATAGGGCTGGGGGTGTAGCTCAGAGGTAGAATGCCCCTGAGTTCAATCCCCAGTACCGAAAAAAAAAAAAAAAAAAAAAAAAAAAAAAAAAAAAAAAAAAAAAAAAAAAAAAAAAAAAAAAAAAAAAAAAAAAAAAAAAAAAAAAAAAAAAAAAAAAAAAAAA
>PVLC010013978.1:0-40283 GCA_004027655.1 Graphiurus murinus | reverse complement strand
GGGTTTCTTGAATCTTTGGGTAAATAATCTTCATTTGGTTTGGAAAGTTCTTTGTCATTTTCTCTTCAGCTTTTGCTTTTTTTCTTACCTTCTTTTTGGGAGTTGACATATATGTTGTAAACTAGTAATGTCTCATTTCTCTTTTATGTTCTTTTCTGTATTTACTTTTTGTGCTTCAAATTCACTTTTTAAAAATATGCCTACTTTGCTGTTAATCTTATATTTAGTTCTTAATTTTATAAATTTGATTACTTTAAGAAATACTTGGCAATTCTGTGGGGTTGAATGCAGGGACACTACCACTGAGTTACATCCCTAGCCCTTTATATTTTGAGATGGTCTTGGTAAGTTGTGGAGGCCAGTCTCAAACTTGGGATCTTCCTACATCAACTTTCCCACCCCCCATACCTGGCATTATAGGCATGTACCACCACATCCTGCTTGATTTCTTTTCAGATACTCCAATATCATGGTTGAATTTCATCATTATATCTGTTTTCTCTTTTCCTTTATTTGGTTGAATAATTTTTTCTTGGTGCTGGGGATTAAACCCAGAGCCTTAGGCATTCTAGGCAAGCACTCTTACCACTGAGCTACCTACCAACTCCAAAATAAATATTTTAAAGTCTCTGTAATTTTAAAATTTATTCACCTGTGAGTCTAAAATTGTTTATGACTTTTTCATCTTTGATCAGCCTTACTAGGATTTGCTGATTTTATTAGTCTTTCCAAGAACCAAATTTTTATCTTTTTTTTTTGAAGTTATATAACTTTTTTACTTGTTCATTTTCCCTTTTTTGTTTTCTTTCATTGTGTTCTATCTTTTGGCATGTTAAGTTTTAACTAAATGCCATACACTGTGTTTCATAATTTTAGATTATTTGAATAATAGTTTGCTAAGAAGGAAGGCTTACTCTTTCTTCTGCTAAGCAGTTAGGATACAGTCAGATCACCTTAATAACAAACATTCCTGTATTCCTTTTCTGTGTAGTGTTTGTTTAGCTTCTTATCTCTGTAGTTTCAGAATTTAGTAAATGTCTCTTGAGGGGAAATAGTTTATTTAGCCTGTGATGGAGTTCTGTGTTTCCCTTTAATGACCAAAATCTTTGCCCTTCAAATATTTTAATGTTTGTCTCATCTGCTTTATGAGGCTGAAAAAAAAATTTGGTTGGATTCTTTTCTCATAGTAGAACCCAGGCAGAAAATCTGGGCCATTGCATGGATTCTTGTTTGTGACCACAGTAGACCACTATTCTGAGTGAAAAAGGATCATGTAGCTGCTGAATGGCTCCTTGCTTCAGATTTGTACTTGTTCAGAAATGTTGACTCCTAATGAACAACAGACAGCCTCCATTTTATTTATTTATTTTCCCATTTTATTTGCCATTTCTAGCTGTTCTTGGTTGGAAGATGATTCTATTCCAAGTAATGTGTCAATTATTATCTGATAATTTTTGCTTAAAAACAATTGGTATAGGAAAGAAGTCTCCACTCCTTCATTCTTCTGAAATCTTACTGTTCTTAGTAGTAACCATTGCTTTTGTATATGTATATGTGTATTTGCATATGTATAACATATGTGTTTGTATAATATATGTGTAACACATTATTATCTTATGGGTGCTAAGAGTAAGTTGTCCAGGACTGGAGGTTAGTTCAGTAGTAGAAGACCATGTGCCTAGCATGGGCAAGACCCTGGGTTCAATCTATAACACCTGCTTCCCAAAATACCCAAAACATCAAGTTTTCCAATAGGCAACATATATTTACACATAGGAAAAAATGCAATATATATGTATCTTTAATTTAAAAGATTTTCTTCTATCATTGGCTCTCAATTCCCTAATTACACATTCTGTGGTCGACTATATATACTTTTGTATATTTTTTTAGCAGATAATTTTTTTGAAAATTTATGCGAGGCTTTATTATAGATGCTTGTTACAAGTGAATAAACAGAAGGAGTTACATCTTTGCAGGTTACATTTTGCCAAAAGAAGGATAGCAGTAAATATAAATGGAAAAATAAATTCTATAGGATTTTGTTAGTTGTGGCAAGTGATATCAAGGAGCTTGCTGAGTTTGATGAGCAGCTAGGTAATAATTAGGTGTTCTTTTTAGATTTTTTCTACTTGCCTGTTTTGATGTTTCTTTGTGAATACGTTAGAGTTACCCATGAGAAACACTTTACTATTTGCTGAAATTATATTAAAGATAATGAATACATCAAACCATCAAGTAGGAAGAAATAGAGGGGAGGAATTACAGTTTGGGTTATAATATGGGAAATGGTTGTGTCTTAAGTGAAATCTGATAGACTTAGCTAAGACTGTTCAAAGAATACAGTTGTAATGGTAGTCTCTAGTCTAAAGTATTTGTTCTCAATCATGGATTTTCTGATACCCTTGCAAGAGATTTGTAAAATCAAATGATTTTTGTAATACTAAGGCATTATTTGTCATTTTCACATTCTTAAAATTTGTACTGATGATGTAAAAAGTGATGAGAGGTAAAATTTCTGATGCCTTAGTAGAAATTAATGCAGTAACACCACATACTAGTCAGTCATTGTATTCTTCCCTGTCATATACTGGTGGAAAAGAGAAAAAAGCCAGTTTCAGTTTAAGAATGTTCTTGATGGATCAGTAAGAATTATTTATGTATTAGGTTGCAGTCCCTGAGTGGATATATGTCTCACATTCTGTGTGTTGAATGGAAAGAACACAGTGCAGTATCTTGAAGAGAAGCAGTGGCTGGAATATTTGAGTTGAAGGCTCAACTGGCCACTTCTATGGCTCACAAGTTTTACTTTGAAGAGTGACTGACAGACTAGTTTTTTAGATTTGAGTATTTGACAGCCATTTTCTTGAGAAAGAACTGAGCTTGTCACTTAAAGGAAAATAACTGACAATATTTGGTGAATTCAAGGAAAATTAGTTTTGAAGTAAAAGTTAGAATTTTGGAAACCTTGTATTTGCCCCTGAGAGTTTGAGAGCTTCATACTTAATTACTGTTCTGATGAAATTGTTTTGTTGGAAGTCCCTAAGTCTACCTTCAGGTTTAGTCATTTGTTAATAGGGCTAACAAAACACAACAGCTATACCCACCATAATAGTTGTATTAAAGTATTACAGTAATAAAAAGGTATAGATTTAAATTAGCAGTGGACAGAACTGCATAATGCACAGTCTAGGAAAGGCCAGATCCAATCTTATAGTTTTCCTCTTTCTCTGGAGTCATATGGACAGCGCTTAATTTTCCCAGCAACATCGTGTGATAGTATGAATGAAGTATCTCCAACCAGGAAAACTCACCTGATCCTTGGTTTCTAGTTTGTTGTTGTTGTTGTTGTTTTAAATTGGGAATTACATTGGCCTGAAGCACCTATGCGGCTTACCATGAGTTTGACTCCTGATATTGGGGCTTACCATGAGTTTGACACTTGATATTGGGTGGACCAAGGCTCCTACCATAAATCATATTGTTAGCATAAACTGTCTGGTGTAGCCCATGTTTGCAGAAAACAAAGCCACTCTTATTAAGTAGAGTATTTCAAGGGCTTGGATTGATCCTTTGCTGTATAATAATGATATAACAAATGTGTTTTGGTATTATAAATGAAGTGTGTCAACATCTGGAAGATCTACATTAGCTCAGTGAACCAGTATTTTTCAAATTACCATAGCATAATGCTACAAAATATTCATGAGTGATAGAACAGTTGATGTTAATGGAGTGGATTACAGATGTTTATAGGTATGATCAAATTTCTACCATCTAAATTGAAAGTAACTATATTAAGTAATTCTCTTCATGTATTGGGAACCAAAACAATCTATGGCAACAAATTGAATGCAGAACAGATATGAAAATCTTAACTGTCTTATATTAAGTTAGATATTAAAGAGTTATACAGAATGTAAAATTCTTGACAAAATTTTGATTTTGGAAAATAATGTTTTACATAAAGGATATATTATCCAAATTAAAATAACTGTTAAGTATTAATTTTAAATTAGTAAACACATTTTAAAATTTCTCAGTTTTATATTTGTACAGGTTACAAATATAAAAGTTCAGAGCAGGAGAAGTTGGGGTATCTAAGTGAGGGGACTCGTATTTTGACCTCAAATTTTCTTCTGAGAAAGCTGATGTGATCAGTTACCATTTTATGCTAGGTGTATTTTAGATTTAAAACATCATTTTGGCAAACATGGTCTTTGGGTAGGTTGAATTTGGCTCTGCCTGGAGGCATTACTATTCCCTAGAGGTAAAAATGATAAAAGGTCTTTACAGTGGGATGAGGGATGGGGGGTGGTCAATGCAGGAGATAGTTCTAGTGGGAGAACACATGTCATTCTTCAGTTTTGCTAGATAATGTGGATTTCTTTTTTTGCGGTACTAGGGATGGAACCCAGGAGCATTCTACCTTTGAGCTACACCCCCAGTACTATTTTTTATTCTTTATTTTGAAATGGGGTCCCACTAAGTTGCAGAGGGCCTCACTAAGTAGCTGAGGCTGGCCGTGAACCTGGATCGTCCTGTCTCAGCTACCCAAGTACTGGGATTACAAGCATGCACCACCAGGCCCGGCTGAAGTTTCTAAATTTTTAAAGCTATAGTTTCTCCCTCTTTTTCAGTTTGTCTCCTTTCTACCGATTTTTATTTTTCCTGTCTTACTCATTTCCCCTGAGACTTGGATCCTTTAATCTTAAGAACTGATGAAGGGTGAAAGTCTATCTTCTATAGCTTCTTCAGTGCTGACAAGAGATGAAGGCCCTGCCTAGTCACGAATCAGAAGTCTCATTCTAATTGACCTAAAGGAGACAGAGAGAAACTAGCCTTAGTTATTGAATTGAGTTCTTCATAGTCAAGTCAGAAGCTAACACCATTAAAGGACACAGCCCTGGGAATATGAGGATCAGTAGGTGGTTTTTTCTTTGTGCCTGAAGTTTTTGTTGTACTCATTGTGCTAAGCCTGCTGTCAGAGCTGCTGAGTCGGCATTCATAAACCTCATTATTTGGTCAATAAAGCCATTCATCTGCTTTTCAATGCTGTTGCAATTGCAGAGGTCATCTACATGAAAAACTGACATGTTAGTGCATTGAACAATAACTTAGATATATTATTACCCAACAGTATATTGGCTCCTATGATCTGGTTCATTACTACTAATAATTTGCTTACTATATTATATGCCACTGCCATCTATAAACCAAGCATCTTTTATTTAGGTTTAAGGTTATTGTATACTTTTCTTCACTTTATGGGAACTCTTTAAGCATTTTAAAAGTTCCTGATTTAGCAAAGAAATTCTCATCAAAAGGAAAAAGTTCTAAAAGAGTGGGAAGAAGCAAGATTCTTGGTTTATAGTACATAGGAGAACTTTAACAAGTTTTAGTATTTTTTAACTTTGAACAGGACTAATAGACCCTCTCATTCCTTATAGGAATCGGAACCCAGATCCTCCTGTCTCAGCCTCCCAAGTACTGGGATTACAAGCGTGCGCCACCACACCCGACCTCTACTCTTACTTTTAAGTAATTTGAGATATATTAACACACACACACACACACACACACACACACACACACACTCACTCACTCTTGATATCATCTTGAGCATACCGAGGATGTGAATTTTCTCTATTTTCCTATCACTTTAAGAAACCAATTTCTTAAACTTTAGCTCAGTCTGTAACTTTGTAGGAACTGTGTTTGCTAAAAGCAATAATGGGAGTTTTAGGAGAGATGTAGTTTTAGCAAACGTATAATCAATTTAATTTCACCAAAGATAAGCATGTATAAGAAAAATCTGATGAACATTTTGAGAATTAGAGAAAAAACTTGTGAAGTAGTAGTAGGAACAGGCAGAGTGAATTGATTGAGGTGACAAGATTCCTGGTCAGTCAAGTTTCTACATGTTAAGAACTCCGGTAACACCAGGCACAGCAGTGCATGCTGTACCCCCAGCCACTCTGAAGGTAGAGGCAGGGGGATCTTATGTTGGGAGCCAGTCTGTGTAATTTAGTGAAACCTTGTCCCAAATAAATTATTTAAAAAAGGAGTGTAGCTTAGTGGTAGAGTGCTTATGCTTGAGGCTCTGGTTTCTAGCCCTAGTATCAAAAAGAAAAACTCCAGTGCATGTCAGTGATATAACAAAAAGGAAGGGCATATTTGAATGTGAAAGTGATCTAGGAAATTCAGTTATTTTCCTATTTAAAAAAGGAAGTCTATTTTAATTGTTTTCTATTGTAGTAGGCAGTAGTTTCCATTTAAGACTGTCAGGCTAGTTTTAAATTATTGGATAGTGTGAATGAAGTGTCTGTTTATATTCATACCAAGTTGTCCTCTCGTTGCATAGATTTCTATATTCTTTCTGATCAGGTGAGACAGATAAGTATAAAGGCCCCTGTAAATCACCTGCAAATGTGCTCCAGCAATAGATAGCACACGTTTTTAAAAACCATTAATGTGATTCCAAGTTTAAAAGTAGAATGATTACTGCAACTGACCTAAGTTGTCTCTTTTATTATTGATATATTTAGTATGTAGTTTTATTTTGAATATTATATCTTAGATAAATTGGTTTGTGTTTCTAGGAAAATGAAATCAAGTCACTCCATGTCTGCCTGTAAGGTTTATCAAAACATTACCAAGCTAGCTAGGAACAAATGTATTACATCTTTAACTTCCTGTTTCCTTTCTCCATCTTTCTTGAGTCTCTACTTTTTATTGAAGTATTGTGTTAGACAAATTTAAGCCACAACATCTAAAATATATATCATCCTTTCTTGCCAAACAGTATATGCACCTTGGGTAGAGCATGGGGCTGGCTATTTTAGGGTTTCCTTCTAGAGTTACTAGGACAAATGAATTTCTGACTTAATTGAATACTCTGGCACTTTCAGCCCCAAGTAATATGTGTAATCTGTGATGTTCAGAAAACAGTTTTGAGAAAACAAATTTCCTCGTAAAATCAGTGCCTTTGTAGAAGCAAAATTTGGTTTCTCCTCTTCCCACAATTAGACGGACATCAAACAAGACTGGAAAATAGGCAGATAATTAGGACTTAGATGATTCACAGTATGATCACCCTTATGCAGTAGTCATAAAATTTGAGTTTCATTAAAGTTATAGTAATCACTTTTATAGGCTTTTAGCCCCCTGGACTTCCAGTTGATACTGGTTTGATAATAAAGTTAATATTTACCGGGCTCTTGCTATCCATTAGATATTCTTCTAAGCAACATTATTAGTTCATTAAATAATACAGGTTGAGCCTAGCATGGTGGATCATATTTGAAATCCTAGTACTTGGGAGGCAGAGACAGGAGGATCGTAGGTTTGAGTCCAACCTCAGCAACATAGTGAGGCCCGCAGAAACTTAGACTCTGTCTCCAAAAAAAAAAAAAAAAAAAAAAAAAAAAAATAAGGCTGAGAGTGCAACACAAGTAGAAAGCCTCTGGCTTAAATCTCCAGTACCACAAATAATAATAATAATAATGGTTATTATTATTAGTGTTATTGTTATTATTCAGGTTGAGTTTCCCTTATCCGAAATGCTTGGGATCAGAAGTACTCAGAATTTGGAGTTTTTTAGATTTTACATAGACTGAATTGGTTGAACATTCCTCATCCCCAAATCTAAAATGCTCCAATATCTGAAACTACTTTAGTATCATTTTAGTACTCAAATAGCTTTGAATTTTAAAAAATTTGGATTTTATATTTTCAGATTAGGGATCCTCAAACTATATCAAGCCAACCTTCTATGAGGTAGGTACTGTTACCATATTACCCCTCTTAGAAGTGAGGAAACTAGAACTCAGAGTAAGTAATTTGCATAGCTAGGCGGCAGAGCTAGGATTGAAAGATTGTCTGATATCATAGTTGCAACTCCTGCTTGTCTTCTTGTTCCATTTGCATGGATTAACTTGCTCCAGCCCTTCTCCTTTAGTTTGTGAGTGTCTTTACCTGTAAGGTATGTTTCTTGCAGGCAGCATATAGATGGATTCTTGTTTTTAATCCATTTTGCCATCTTAAGTCTTTTTATTGGGAAGCTGAGGCCATTTATATGCATCGTGTTTACTGAGAGATGATTTTTTATTCTTATCATTCTGAGTTTTAACTTCTATTTGAGGTTGTGTTTATTCTTCTTTGCTTAGTTGTTTACTTCCTAGAAATTATTGTTTCTCTGATTCTGATGTTTATTTGTAATTTTTGTAGTTAATCTCTGAGTATTTTCTCTAGTGCTGGTTTGGAAGACATAAATTGTTTCAGCTTCTATTTGTCATGGAAACTTATTTCCCCATTAATTTTGAGAGGTAGTTTTGCTGCATAGGAAAATGTTGGCTGCAAGTTGTCTTTCAGAATTTGGAATATGTTGCTACTGGCCCTCCTAGCTTTCATGGCTTGGTTTGGGAGGTATAGAGCAATTCTAATTGGTTTGCCTTTAAATGTCACTTGGTCTTTTACTTTTGTTGCCTTTAAGATTCTCTCCTTGGCCTCTACATTAGTCAGTTTGATTATTATGTGGTGTGGTGAAGCTTTTCTTTGATCTTGCCTAAAGGGGGTTCTATGTGTTTCTTACACCTGTGTATTGACCTCTTTTGAAAAATTTTCTGCTATTCTTTGAAAAGATGTTTGATTCCTTTGGTTCCAACATCCATTCCCTCTCCTATGCCTATTATTCTTAGGTTAGCTCTTTTAAAATTAGCACAGATCTCATCAATCTCTGCTTCATGCTGTTGAATTTTTTTCTAAATTATATACTATGCATTCATTTTTGGAATGGTCATTTTCTAAGAGTGAGATTCTATTTTCCATGTGTTCTAGTCTACTGTTAATAGTTTGTATTGATGCCTTCACTCAATTATTGCATCCTTCACTTCCTTCAACGCATCTTTTTGATTCCTGTTCATGGTGTCACATTCTTTATTTGTTCCTTTATTTCTTTTAGGCTTTCTCTGAATTCTTTTCAGAAATCCTGGCAATATCTGCAATAATGTGTTGGTGGAGGTTAGAGATAGTGAATATATAGAGAAATTCTAGTAGTCAGTGTTGGGTATTTAGTTGTTGTGATACGAAATGGATTTACTATAAGACAAAGAGAAGAAAGAGAAAAAAAGGTTGAAGAAAAGAGTAGATAGGAAAGACTGGGGGAAGCTAGTAAAAGTAATGGGGGAGAGAGCAAATATAAATAACAAAATGAGCAATTCACCAAAATAAACAAAAAAATCAAAACAAAACATAACAATAGCAACAACAACAAAAAACACACAACCCTTTGTAAACTTTGAAAACTTTGTAAACTTTTTAAAACTTACTGCTATGTGTCAGGTATCTGTGAGTCTTGGCTGCCACTAATGTAAGTAGATTTTAAACTTTAATTTAGGTGACTGAGCTCACCATTATTTAATAATCTCAGGTTAAACTGAAAAATATTCTCATTGGCATACTTTCCAATATGCCCATGTTCTCTTGGAGTCTTTTAGACTCCAATTGAATCTTTCTTTTTTCACCTTACTTATTTGAAAACAATAACCGTCAAGCTACCCTTAAAAAGATTTATAATAATGCCTTGACTGTAAAGACTTGGGGCAATCGTGGGGTTGGTAAAATGTTATATATAACTACTTGTAGAAGTAGAAAGCAATTTTAAAATACTTTTGTTGGTGCATTACAGTTTCACATCATATCTGCACTTGGTGAACTTTCCCATGACTAGCTTAGCATTTTTTTAACTGAATATTTTAGACAAATATCCACTAGAGAACGGCCCACTTTTTGAGAGTGTCATACCTTTGTAATTATGGTGTAATTTGAGAAGCCATATTTTATATTTATATCTAAAATTAACAGAATTACATTGCAGGTGTCAGAAAGTTCAATGTAGCGATTTGTTTTAGTCTTTTGGTTGCTGATGCTAGACTATATGCTTCTCTATGAGGAACTGCAGTTTAGGAACTCTGAATTTCATTTATGTTTATAAAAAAGATTTATGGGTTCAAAAAAGGATAATAAACACTGAGTTGAGTAGATTCAAAGACTTTTTTTCTTTTTTCTTTTGGCGGTACTAGAGATTGAACCCAGGGCCATCTACTGCTGAGCTACACCCCCAACTCTTATTTTTTTTTCTTTATTTTGAAATAGGATCTCACTATGTTGCAGAGGGCCTCACTAAATAGCTGAGGCTGGCCATGAAGCTGCGATCCTCCTGTCTCAGCCTCCCAAGTACTGGCATTACAATCATGTGCCACTATGCCTAGCCCAAAGACCGATTTTTAATGTACGTGGAAATTTACTTGGGTTCTATAAATTTGTGAAGTATCTGAATCAAATTCTGCCTCATTGGTTTATTTTTAAAACATTTGTTTTAGTGTAATTTAAATAAGATGATTATTTTTATCTTGTTTAATGCTAATAATTTTTCTGATTTTTAAATGGGATAAAGATATCTTATCAACTTATTTAAAGGGCTTTTTCTGCTTTCAGAATAACTTTAGAGTATATAAGCAGAAACATTTAAAATACTTTGTTGCTATGACTTAATCAGACAATAAAGATAATTTAAGAAATTCTGTGTTTTAAGACCATTCAGTTTTCCCAGTTCAGCCATAGAATTGTAGTAGTTGAAATATTTTAAAACTTTTTGAGGTACACAATGATATATATCCGGACAAGCTGATTGTTGACTAAATTGCAATTTGTAGTCATAAACGAGAATTGACATGTTTTGTTTCATGTGTTCAAATATTATGTGCTTTTGGCATAAAAGGGAATTTCTAATATTTAAAAAGTAAAGTTTATTTAGATTAATGTCTCTGTTTTGAACTGATTACTCATTTTAATGCTAAAATGTTAATGTACAAAGATATAAAAACTAAAAGCCACAAGTAATATATAAATGTTATATCTCTCATATGTTCATAAGGGCCTTAAAGATATATGTAAATATATCTCATGTCAATAATGGTCTTTAGTAAGATATTTATTGTAGGATAGTAATTCTGTAATGCCTCATGAACCTCTAATCATCTTTTTAAAATAGAGATTAAATGAAATCTTTTAATCTTGACATTTTGCCTAAAACAGTAGAAATTTAACAAATGTTGAGAAAAAAAGTAGAGATTTACTTTAAATTGTCCTTAATTTTGTTTCCTTTGGATGTATAAACCTGTTCTGTGGGATATCTCCACTCCCTTAGGTAAAAAGGTGCAGTTTTATATTCTCATATATTTTCACAACTAAATATATTTCTAGCCTAAAATTTCAAAATGTTTTCATTTTAACTCTTCAGTGGGACTTTTAGTGATCTCTAGTCTAACTTTTCATTTTAGATTAAAAGAGTCTAGGTCTTATAAGTTAAATTTACTTGTCAGTTGCTTTAAAGATAATGAGATAAGGAATGCAATATTGATTGTATTTTCCCTTCATCCCCAATACTAACAGTTAATAATGGTTTAAACTTTTTCTTTTGAGTTATAATGAAATTCAGTGATTGGGTTTTTCACTACTTTCAGTCTTATTAGAGATCTCTAAACAAATTGGCTGGTTTTTAGAAGACAACCAAAATAATTCTTTTGGAAAGCTTTAAGTATTTTGTTTTGGGGCATATTTATTTATTTAGTTTAATAAGGAGTGAAGTATAATAAGCTTTCATTATAAGGAAGCTTCCAAAAATAGTTGTAATAGATTAGTAGTCTTATCATCAACTTATTATGTTTTTGGTTTTCTTCTGAATATTTCAGTGAGACTGCAAGTATCTAAGGACAAGTTTGGCTAATGTATCAAAAATTAAATTATTTTATAACATTTTACAGATTTCTTAACATGCCCATGTAACAGTTTAAGTCTGTTTCTAAGTAGGCTTCTGCATCAATCCCCAAGGCTCTTATAGGAGTAGATTGGAAGCATGGGTATAGCCAGTCATTTAAATAGAATATTTTATAGCTTAAAGGGATAAAGGTGCTCTTCATTCCCTGCGTGTTTGTTAAATAAACTTTAGGAAGTTGAGTTGGTCATGGGGTAGATCATCTTAGAATAAAAAAGAATATTCAGTTTTATGTTGAAATAGGAAAGTAAAATAATAGCCTTTTAGATGGCATTGCTCTGTTTTCTTCTCTTAGGGCACAGACACTAAGATAGAATAAAATGTTTTGTTTTCTCAAAGGTTCCATGTACCTTATTAAGTACTGGTTCCTTAATATATAAAGTGGTTGTAAGTTAGTCATTCATTTCCATTTATCCATTTTACTCTTATTTTTTCTAAGTAAGTAATTGATTGCAATAAATATTTGTATTTTGAATAAATAGATAAGCTTAGAGGTAGGGAGATGAGTAGAGACAGAAGAGGTTTGTATATGAAATGATTGGGGCTTACATTTATAGAACAAATTGAAACTGAGTTCTTGAATATTTTTAGATAGGCTGAGAAGAGATTAAAAACAACTGACTTAAAACTCTAATAACAGATTCAAAATAAAATGTAAATCTTTAACTTACATGTAGATAGCTATTTAAAACATCTAGTAGTATGTTTATCAGTCAGTTTAGTAATTTTATGGTTGCTGTTTTTATTTCTAATATTCTTATCTTTCTTTTCCTAGGTGGTATCACGGAAAGCTTGATAGAACTATAGCAGAAGAACGCCTCAGGCAGGCAGGGAAGTCTGGCAGCTACCTTATAAGAGAGAGTGATCGAAGGCCAGGGTCCTTTGTACTTTCATTTCTTAGCCAGACAAATGTTGTAAACCATTTTAGGTAAGTCTTTATTCTTATTATGGGATTATATAAAGTAGCTATTTTGATTGAGTACTCATAAGTATGAGTAAGTTTGTAAAAGTTAATGATTCAGTGACATTTAAATAATAAAGGAAAAAATGTGTTCTAAATTTTTTTTTTTTTTAAATACTGAGGAATTAACCCAGGGGCATTCTACTTCTGAGATAGAACTCCAGTCCTATTTTATTTTTTATTTGGGAATTGGGCCTCACTAAATTGCTGAGTTTTTGAGGCTGATTTGAACCTGTTGTCCTCCTGTCTTAGCCTCCCAAGTACTGGGATTACAGGTGTGCACCTCCACAACCAGTGTTCAGTTAGATGATTTAATCATCGACTTGGAGTGGATACTGTTGAAAGAGTCATGTTTTTTGTTTAAAAACATTATTCATCATTACTGTGCTAATCCCTAAATATACTTATCACTTTTATATAAAGAATTACAAAAAAGCATTAAAAGAGTTAAAAGCTGAAATAAAAGAACTATATATGGAGCAACAAAATACAGCAAACACTTCAAAATCAAGATTAGTTTCAGTATCTGAAACTTGGCAGACATTTACTTCAAGTATAGATATTAAAATTTATATGTTATATTCTATTTCATTTCTATGGGAGTATATACTGTTGTATTCTATTTCATTTCTCTGGGAGAAATTGAAAAAAATTATGAAAAGCCTGCATTATTAACTGTTGAAATGTTCATATGCCTTTGATTT
The DNA here is from genome assembly GCA_004027655.1 of Graphiurus murinus. Classification (NCBI taxonomy): domain Eukaryota; kingdom Metazoa; phylum Chordata; class Mammalia; order Rodentia; family Gliridae; genus Graphiurus; species Graphiurus murinus. The sequence continues at coordinate 26,782 of PVLC010013978.1, read as the reverse complement.
TTAGATTTTTTTTTGCAGTACACCCCCAGCCCTATTTTTTATTCTTTTTTCTTTTTAAAGTTTTTTTTTTTTAAGATTTTTTTTTTTGTGTGTGTGTGTGTATGGTACTGGGGATTTGAACCCAGGGGCATTCTACCTCTGAGCTACACCTCCAGGCCTATTTTTTATTCTTTTATTTTGTAATGGTCTCACTGAGTTGCGGGAGAGCCTCACTAAATACCCGAGGCTGGCTGGGAACCTGGGTTCTCCAGTTTCAGCTTCTCAAATACTGGGATTACAAGTGCGCGTCACCACGCCTGGCTCTTTATTCTTTATTTTGAAACAGGGTCTCACCCAGCTATGGAGGGCCTAGGTAGCTGAGGCTGGCTGCAAACCTGCAGTCCTTCTGTCTCAGCCTAAGTACTGGAATTGCAGGTGTGCACCACCACGCCAAGCTGATTTTTAGATTTTAAAGTAAACTTTACGAGTGCTGTTAGACATTACACATATATAATCATATGAAGCATAATTTTACACAATTTAACAATAATTTAGTATTTGGAAATATAATTTAATAATTTCTTATGTGAAATTATTATTATAGTTCACTTTTAGCTGTAGAAAACTTAAATATGGAAAGTGAGGGAGGTAACGGAAGGTGAATTTTTAAATATTTGATTGAATCATATAATTGAAGTTTATACCCTGATATGTACTTCATATCAAATGCATATATATGATATAAAAGAAATAGCTCCAAGTAAGTTTCCCATGATGAAAATATTATTAAGTGATTTTTAAAAAAATATAGGGGTAAATTTATTTTATTTTATTTTATTTTTATTCTTTATTTTGAAACCGAGTCTCACTAAGTTGCAGAGTGCCTCACTAGGTAGCTGAGGCTGGCCGCGAACCTGGATCCTCTGGTCTCAGCCTCCCGAATGCTGGGATTACAAGCGTGCGCCACCACGCCCGGCGCTATAGGGGTAAATTTAAAAGGAAAAGAATAGGAAATTTAGTTGTATAATTTCTGTATGAATCTTGGTCTTACAAATTGGCTAACGAAGCTGGAGATACCTCATTGATAGAATGCTTGCCTAGCATGAGCAGGGACCTGCGTTCAGTCCTCAAAAACACAAGTAAAGGAAAATGAAGAAGAAAAAAATTGGCTATAAAGGTTTTTATTATATTGTATTTTTCCTGTCCAAATAGGATTATTGCTATGTGTGGAGATTACTATATTGGAGGAAGACGTTTTTCTTCACTATCAGATCTAATTGGTTATTATAGTCACGTTTCTTGTTTGCTTAAAGGAGAAAAATTACTTTATCCAGTTGCACCACCAGAGGCAAGTAAAACTTGATGAAAATGTCTTTTAAAATGTTATTTCACTTTAATAATGGATTTTGCTTTTGGTAAATTTCTCATGATTATTATAATTAAAAAATATTTGTTATATAAAATTTTATTTCTCACTATAATATCAAAACTGACAACCTTTTTCATAAAAGCATTTGCCCATAATTTTGTTTTTAAGTAACTAGATTTTTAAAAACAATTCTATATGTTCATAGCCTAACAAATATTTTTAAGTATATTAGGAGTAATTACTGATTTCATTGTGCTGACTGGGAAATTGCTTTAGAAGTTGAAATATGTCTTATGTCATCAGAGAAAGTTAATTTACATGTTCCATGCAGTTTATTTATAATTAAATAATCATCACTGCCATGTACAATTACAACATATTAATAAAATTAAAAAACTTTTCTTCCTAAAAATTAAATTAAATGATCATTTATATTACCTGATAGAACATGTTGGTTATATTTTTGAATTTCTGTGTAAAAACATAAAAACAAGAGCATCAAAACATTTTTTGGCTCTGTATAGTTAGAGAGGCAGTAAAAATTAATTTGAGTAATTTTTTGGGGGGGCTTTAACTTTGTGTGGGATACCTCTTTTGACTTTGAGAGAAAGACTATCTTTTGTAAATCATTTAAAAAATTTTTTTACTTATGGTTTCTAGCCAGTAGAAGATAGAAGGCGTGTACGAGCCATTCTCCCTTATACAAAAGTACCAGATACTGATGAAATAAGGTATTTTATAATATTCTCATGTATAAGCATTTGAATGAGGCATGTGAAAAGACTTTGAGGATTTATTGTTCTATATATACTAGGATGATTTTGACATTTGCAGGACTAGCATGCAGCATACAGCAAGGTAAAAGTGCCTTTGTTGTTGTTTGTACTGTTAGGTTGGTTTATCTGATCAGACCGAGGATTTGATTCAGGGGGCCATGGTGAAAATGACAGGGGAGATAACAGTAGCTTTTATTAACTGTCTCTGACAAAGTAAGGAGTGTTCTCTTATAATCTGTTCTCTCTTTTCATTTGTATTATCCCATGACATTTATGCCTCAGCCGTAAATGAAGCTGAAATTATAATTAAACCTCTGTTTTAGATAACAGGTAAATAAGTTTAAATATTAAGAATGTTACAGAATTATAGAACATGGGAGCTTTTTGTTTTTATTATTTCTGCATAATTCCATTTGTTATATAACTTAATCGAATTATCATTCTTTTTATAAGCCATTTAAGTTTTCAATAGATACTGTGTTTCTTAACTGTAAAATATTAAGCCTACTTCTGAATAACTACTGATTTTGAGTTTACAGTTTCTCTTTTAAGTCAATAGTCACATTGAAAATACAGAAGAATTGATTTTGTTACTGAAATTTTCTGGAAATGAAATACTAAGAAAAATTTAAGAATTTGACTCTCGAAATAGTGGTTCCATTTTTATATGGTTGTCTTCAAAATAATGACTTCTAATTTACGCCCTATTGGCACACCTTTATTTGTGATCTTTGCCTGAAAGGCCAATAAAAGAAAGAACAAGGAACAAATGTATTTAATAAAGGTGAACAGTGCTGAACAACAGTTTCAGTAATCTTAACTCCCAGTGGAGTTATTTAGGACAGCAGTTTTCAAAGTGTGTTCCATATAACTCAGGGGATAGTTGAGACCCATTCAGAGGGTTCATGTATTAGTTGGGGTTCTATAGAGAAGGAGATTTTTTAAATGAGGAATTCATTCATACAGTTAGGGAGGATGAAAAGTTCTGTGGTTTGCCATTTGCAAACTAGAGAACCAGGAAAGCCAATAATGTAATTTAATCTAAGTCCAGAGGCCTGAGCACCAGGGAAGTCAGTGGAAATCCCAGTCTTAGGTCAGGAGATGAAACAGAATATCCCAGATCAACCAGAGAGGCTGAAAAAGGATTTACATCCTTTTTTCTGTTCAAACACAATGGATTGTAGAGGCCCACCCACATGGAGGAAGGTAGTTCACTAATTTAAATGCTAATTTCACCTGGAAACACCCTCACAGACAAACTCAGAAATAATTTTTAATCTGGGCACTCCATGGCCCAATTAGTTTGGCATGAAAAGTTATTATTATTTATTTTAATTTTAATTTTTTTTTTCAGTACTGGGGAATACACCCAGGGGCATTCAACCTCCAAAGCTACATCCCCAGCCCTATTTTTCATTCTTTATTTTGAAACAGGATCTAAGTTGCAGAGGGCTTCACTAAGTAGTTAAGACTGACCACAAACCTACAATCATCCTGTCTCCGTCTCTAAGCATGTGCCTCCGTGTCCAGTTTACAATTAATATTTTCTAAATCAATACATTCTATTACAAAGCTATGCACATGTAATAGATCCAAAGTGTGAAGTAGATGAGTGACCTTGATATGTAATTTTAGATTCCATTTTATAACATCTTTAAGAAGGTACCACTTATTGAGTTTTTTGTGTAATGTATAATATCTATAATTATTTGAAAAGGCTACTAAAAATATTTATCCATTTCACAACTACATGTGTGTATGAGGCTCAATTTTCTTCATATACTTGATGCAAAAAGTCATAGGAACTTATTGAATACAGAAACAGATATGATTATCTGTCAGTATTTGGTTAAGCCAAACATTAAGAGAAAAATGTAAAACAGTGATCAGTGATATTCTCACAAACCTGTAAATGTTATTTTTCATGTTCTTTATGTAATGAAATATGTTACTATTTTAAAGGAGTTTGTAAATATTTTAAACCATTTGTGTGTGTGTGTGTGTTTTTTTTTTTCTTGCCACACTGGGAATTGAACCCAGGGCATTCTACCTCCAAGCTACACCCCCAGCCCTATTTTATATCTTTATTTATGAAACAGGGTCTCACTAAGTTGCAGAGGGCCTCACTAAGTAGCTGAAGCTGGCCATGAACCTGAAACCATTTGTGTTTTAAATTTTAATATAAATAGCAACAGATATATATATATGAATATATATGATAACAATAAATATAATACATACAAATAAAAAGTATTCAAGATATCAATTTTTGAAGAGTGTAATGGGGTCCTAAAGACACTCCTCCAGAAAAAAAAAATGAATTTCTGACCTAGGAGATAGTCATTTTAATTTGAGATAAGTTTATATGAAGTCATGAATCTATTATTATTTTTAGATTAGTATATACCTTTGAATTTATTTTTAAAATAAAAATATCTGAAAATGAATGAGACTTAATGAAATACTTGAGCCTCCTGGGAGGAGTAAAAGCAAAATAGTACAGAATAAATCTTACGGGTTTGTTTGTACTAGTAAGTGTTTTGCTTTTTAGTTTCCTTTGCCATAAGAAGTTGGCATAGCAACAATAGCAACTTGAAATTAAACAAAACCACTATTATGACACCAACCAAGAAATGAAATGTCATTTTTATTTTCTGTTTTTGTTCTTGTCCATACACACTGTCATTTTACACACTTATAATGTTACCTTTTTTGGGGGGGTGGTGGTGCTGGAGCCTGAACCCCGATACACTCTATCAGTGAGCTACATATCCAACCCGTATTATTTTTTAAGACAGGGTTTCACTAAGTTGCTCAGACTTGAACTTGGTGATCCTCCTGCCTTTACCTTTCTAGTAGCTGGGATTATAGGCGTGCGCCCCCAGGCTCAGCTCTTATTTTTCTATATATAGTTTTGGGATTGAAACCAGGGCTTCCTGCATGCTAGGTGCATCTACCACTGTGCTATAATACCAGCATTTTCTTTAATGTGCTTATTTAGGTGCTTCTATAAAGGAGTAATTAATTTGGCTAAGGGGTAATGTCTGCTGCCATTTAGGTAGGGAACTACTGGCTATAAGTTGTAAAATTATATTAGAATGGTAATATTTTGTGATTATTCAAATAAAATGTTGTATACATGTTTTGTTTTCTAAAATTTGTTCAAGAAACAATGAAGCTTGAGACAATCTAGAGAAAACAAAATTAAGGATGTAAAAAAGGATTTACTTAATAGAATGTGGGTTGGTTTGTGAATATTAACTAAGAGGAACATTATCAAAAAATATATGACAGATATGATTATAAATATAGGGTTAATGGTAACATTTAACTGATCTGAAAACTTTAGGTTTTCAGAGGCATTCCTTCAAGCCTGAAAGCAAAAGTTTAAGGCGTTAGTGATGGCTTTATATTGATGACATACATCAGTAACTTATTACCTCCATGTTAATGTGGAGACCAAATAACCTGGTTAACAGGAAGGTGCGTTGGCACATGACTGTAATCCCAGTACTTGGGAGGCCGAGATAGGAAGATCACAGGTTTGAGGCCAATACATGGTAACTTACTGAGACCTTGTTTCAAAATATAAAGTAGGAATGGAATATAGCTCAGAGGTAGAATGCCCTTAGGTTCCTTTCCCAGTACTACAAAAAACAAACAAATGAACAAACACCCTAGGGAGTAATGAGAAGTGTATATGCATTCTTCTCTTCTGGTAGAGAAAAAAACATGCATGCCCTCTGATAACACATATGTTGGTATTACTTTCAGAGAAAGTGATACACTTGTTGGAGGGGAGTATCTGAGAGAAATAAATAAGAAAAATGTTTTTTATAAAAATGTTAATTGATATAAACATCAATATAGTAAAGCCAATTATGCTTATCTAAGATAACCTTTTTTTTGTGTGTGTGTGTGTATGTAGACCTAGAGGCATTCTACTTCCAGTCTATATCCTGAGACCAATTTTTATTTGGAAACAGGATCTCACTAAGTTGCTGAGGCTGGCTTAGAACCTGCTTTCCTTCTGTCTCAGCCTCCCAAGTACTGAGATTACTGGCATACCTGGCTTAAGATAACTTTTTTCTGAATTCATTAGTTCTTATACCCACATACTATTTTGTGTTTAATATTTTATATCTAACCTATATTTCAAATAGTCATAACATTGAAACCTAATTTTTTTTCCATTTAGGTTCTTGGAGTTATATTCCAAAACCTGCAAAATATATATAAATATATATATTTTGTCACTATATATATATATACATATATATACACATATATATACATACTATATATATATATATAGTGACTATTTACAATGACTAATTTTTTTGTTGTTGGTACTGGGGATTGAATCCTGGGACAGTTTACCTTTTTTATTGTTGTACTGAGGATGGAACCTAAGGACATTCTACCTCCAGGCTACAGCTCCCCTCCGCCCTATTTTATTTTTAATTTTTGAAACAGAGCCACACTAGGTTGCCGAGAGTCTTGTGAAGTTACTGAGGCTGGTTTTGAACCGGCAATTCTTTTGTCTGAGCCTCTTAAGTACTGGGATTTCACACCCAGCTAAAATTTTTATTTTGAATCCAATAATAATCCAGTGATGTAGATAGTGTAGTTCCCTTTATCAGTCCCATTTTACACATCAGGAAATTAAGATTATTATGAGTCTAAAGCATCAAAATGATGACAGGAGCAACAGAAATCTAGGGTAGCTTGAATCTCTTGCCTTTTCCCACTATCATACTGTGCCCCATATGACTTCTCAAATTTCCACGTTTACAACTTTTAACTTTAATAATTTCATAATTCCTGTTGTAGTTTCTTAAAAGGAGATATGTTCATAGTTCACAATGAATTAGAAGATGGCTGGATGTGGGTTACAAACCTGAGAACAGACGAGCAAGGTCTTATTGTTGAAGACCTCGTAGAAGAGGTGGTAAGTTTTGCTTATTTCTTCTGCATTCCAGATTCCAGATATTTGGTTAAATTTTTAACTTGTCCATTCTTTGGGTAATTAATTATGGATAATATTCTTTTATGAAAGACTTTAATTCCTAAGTACAAGGAATTTTTCATTAAAATGTATTTACTGTTAGTTAATGCTGTTTATAAAAACAATAAAAAAACTAGCATGTTACAATATGTAGCTACCAATTTCTAGAAAGCTTTTTGTGACTTTTTATAAATTAAAATTTCTTAACATTTGTGCTTATTTGGATCCCTTTTTGACTCTTAGTCTCCTAATAAATGAAATTATGTCAGACTAATTTTGGAATCCCAAATAGTTGTATGTACTTGGTTTCAGAGTCTTTATTTTTCAAATATATGTATAATTTTTCAGTAACTTTGGAAAAATTCACTTATATTAGACATGTATGATCCCATTATTCTCCATTTTGAATATTCCCTACATTTTTATTGCCATCTCAGAATACTTTATGTCATGTTATCATACAGTGTAAATGATCATGTATGTGCATTTTTAGTCAGCAGATCTAAAAATACAAGTCAAACAGGTCAGCATTCAAGCAGTATTGGTAGTTCAGAAATAATACTCAATGCCATTGAAGTACATTAGACATATTATAATTTTGGAATTCACCCATCCCTTTCAGATTTGACTGGCAGGATGGAATGGCTCTCTGTGGTCTAACCCTCAAAGCTCCTGTTTTTAAATTATGCCACAGGCTCTGAAATATGCTAAAACCTATGCTTTGATTATTACTCCAGGAAAATGTTAGTGAAGAATATTTTTATTTGCTACTAATTCTCTTGTCTGCCTATTCTGGCAACCAAATCTTAATTCATAGAAGTAAAACATACTGATGAAAAGTAGAAGGAATTGAAATAGTGTGATACATTGCATACTCATATTCACATAGATTTAATGAGAGATCTGGGATTAGAATTCCTAATCCCTAGAATAGTATTCTGTGTTTTATAGTAGGATAGGTATTTATTTTAAATAGGCAAGAGGCATTCAGACAAAAGCATCTTACTGTCTTGGTTTTCCTACAAAATTTCTTAAAATTTTTTATTTTTTAATTTTTATTTTTTTGTGTGTGCAGTGCTGGGTATTGAGCCCAGGGGCATTCTACCTTTGAGCTACATTCCCAGCCTTACTTTATTTTTGTTTTCAAACAAGATCTTACTAGGTTGACAAAAGTCTCACTACTTGCTGAGGCTGTTCTTGAACCTCTAATCTTCCTGTCTCAACCTCCCAAGTACTGGGATTACAAGTGTGTATCACCATGCTGGGCTTAGAATTTTTATGTTAGGTCTCCCTCTCCCTGTTACACCACATTCTTTCCTATCCTAATTATTTAAAGGAATTAGAATATAGTTGAACTTTTGAATTATGGATTACATTTAGCAAGATAAACTTTGGTAAGGAGAAGTGAAAATTACCCACTATCTGCAGAAAAATATAAATAACCCAGTCTAAATAAAACAGTAAATAATAAATAGATGGGGGGCATTAACTTATGTAAAGATAATGAATGAAAAAGAAAAGTCAGTATAAGTAAACAGTATACTGTGGATGGTAAAAATGAATATAGGCATACTTTAAACTAATAGTGTAATAATTCAAAGTTAGAGTTGTAACCAATTTTTACTCAGATATTTATAATAATTTTTCACAATGGGCTTTACTCAAAGTTTATTAGAGTCCTTGTAGATCAAATTGCCATTTGGACATTATCTAGAGAGTTAGGATGTCCCAGGCATTTGCTTAGTTGTACTTAAGAAATTTCCCTTTCCAAAATTCTAATTGTTTTTCTCCAAGAATATTTGTGCTTTTATGTCTTGATTAGAATGTATGCTCTGTGAAAAGAGGGATTTTGTTCTGATTCACTGATGTATCCCCTGTTGCTTAGACCAGTGTCTGACACATTAGTAGACTTTCTATAAATCTTTATTAAATATATGAATATCTCTGTGCTTATGCTTCTCTCTCGTCCTTGACACCTCTGTGCTGCTATAATGCCTTATAAAATATGATTGATCTTTATCAGTTCAGTTCAGATGTCCTTCCTTCTATCACAGAGATTTTGTGCCTTTGTAGATTTCTAGGCTAAATTATTTCCTCCTGTGTTTTCATAGCACTTTAATTTGTCTTATATTCCATTATACTGTATAAAATTACTTTATTGTATTAAATCTCTTCTAAAAGAAGACAGTGATATTGGTACTCAGTTCTACAATTTCTTGTAGCATACTGCCTTGGATATAGCAGGATTCAGTGAGTGAGTGATTTTATTCTGATTAGATATTTAATCAGTGAGAATTACATTGAGAGAAATAAATCCAGATATAGCTAGGCCATTTTTCTGTTATTTCATTCATTATTTATTCATTGAAAACTCAGTGCCAAGTATATTCTAGAACTCAAGTTCAACAGATATTCTGTGAAAATTAAGTACCAGCCTTTTGCTGGTGCTTTGGTAGTACTGGTGGTGGTGGGTGTTAACAAAGAATGGGTTAAGACCTTAAGATGTTTATAGCTGCTATTATGGAATGAATAACACTAGTGTATCTTAAGAAACTGAATGATATAATAAAGCTCAAAAGATGATAAAAGGTAGATGTCTTTTGTATTCAAAGCAAAAGTTGATACTCACTTTTTAGGGGCTCAGAATGTGTCATCGAGGAGGTGGCATTTGAGATAGTTCCTGCCTGGATGGTTTAGGTTTTATGTAACAGGTAGGTAGCAGTGAGTGGAGAAGACATTCTAAGAACAACAGTAATAACAAAAACAGCTACAGTGGTGAGAGAATGTAAATTCACCAATGGGTAGTATATGTGACTACAGTATAAGTACCCAGTAGGAGACTGGAAATATAGACTTGAGTGAGCAGAGAAGTATTAAGGGTTGGTTTTAAAATTTTGTTTATATTTGATTTGAATTTTCTTAATGCAGAGTACAGCTGCAGTTGAAAGTGATGAATCCAGATTAGAGTGATGAGTGGGACATAGAAGTAATTGTACTGTAGTAGCTGGGCTACAGTAATAGTTTGAAAAAAAGAGACCTGGCTTAGACAGTTGGCAACAGGGAGAGAAGAGTAAGGCAAAGAGTTCTGGAGAAATAATTCTTGAATAGAGGCATCTTTTTTTCATATACACACAAATTTGAAGAGCATTATAGAGATATGTTTGAAGATAATAATTTTAATGAACTTTAGTAACAGTAGATTAATAGTTAATTATATAAAATGCTGTCTTAATGTCTTCCCTTTAGGGCCGGGAGGAAGATCCACATGAAGGCAAAATGTGAGTTTGTGTTAATTATTAAAAGGAACAATATATAGTATAAACCTATTAATTAGAAAACTGGCTAAAAATATTCTTAAATGCTTTTTGGAGAGTGAAAATTTTATTTGGCTTGGAGAACTGTTGTGTAAATATTTTCTTAAGGACTTACTGATGAAGGCTTATTTTTAAATAAGTGGTGGCCTATACCAATATACAAGTCTGTATTAGCAACCGTTCTGGTAAATATATTAATAACATTAATAGGATGTTGCAGTGCCTTATATTTTTCTTTATTTTCTTATTGCTTATTCGTACTACTTGTTTTTATTGCTACTTCTATGAATTTTTTTGGCTCATGGTTTTTTGTTTTGTATTTTTTTGGGGGGGGGACGGATCAAAGAGCTTTACTCCAAGGTCATAGTTCTTTAAATTTTTAGTAAGATTTAGAAAGGGCTTTCTCTTCATAATTGTTTTAGACTCATTTTATGTATATGAATTTTCTTTAAGAGATCTTAACCTTTAATCCCAGTTCTATCTTATTGATATTATTTTAATTTTCTAGTATCTTTTTTGTAGAACTCTTTTTTTCCTTAATCATTCTATCAGCATTTATGGGTGGAATTTCAGGCTTGCCTCAAATGTTTGCTTTTTCTATCTTCCAACCATAGGAACATAAATACATTAAACCAAATATTTTATTTGCAGTCAACTTACTTATTTCCCTACCCTCCTTTAAGGAGAACATAATATATTTTCTGAGTTCATTTTTCCTTTTTGTTCCATCTCCAAAAGAAACTCCATTAGCCAGATGATAACTAGTTGATTGTGTTAATTTGAAGTCTTCCCCCTACCCATATTAGGAGTTGCAAATTCTAATTAATGCTTGGAGGAGTCAGATAGATAATGTAAGCATGTGTGTGGTTGTGTGTGTGTGTAAGCAAGCAAATGAAGTGAGTATGCTTTTGTGTTTTTCTCCATACACAATAATCATGATCTTTGTTAATTTTCTCTCTTTTGTAGAGATCAGAGTACACAGAACTATTTCCCTCCTGTTAGAAAAAGATATTTTAAGAGTAATGATAAATGGCAGCTGATGCTCACTGTTGCTATTAGAAAAGATTGTGGGAGAGAGAAGAACAAAAAGTTTTTGTAAGATGACCTCTCTGTCTAGTTGATTTATGCAAGAATGTGAGTCTAGTATGAAATCTTCTTGGTTTTCAAGAGAAGCTATAAATCTACATTTTTATTCCTATTTTAAGTAATAGTATAGATTTGTTTTTAAATGTAGAGTTCAAATGCCAGTAAATTTTTAAAGCTTGAGTTACAGTTTTCTCATAGCATCAAGTATAAACTCCATTTCATTGGGGAGTCTTTTCATACCAGTCTCTCATTTTCTTAACTTTATAAATTTGTTCTCATTGGGAATTTAGTATCAGTTAAATTTGCATTGTTGGCTTATTTTATGTGTGTCCACTCTCTTTAATTTCTTAAGGCAGACTGTGGTAGTGAGGTACCTTAAATTCTTTAAAGTAATTTTAGCAACATCGAGTCCCCTTTGAGTTAGATGATATAAAATTGGCTGAGCTTTTTTCCAGCTTCCTGTTTCCATCATGTAAATAGCAAGTTCAGGTGATTTTATCGCCTAAAATATTTCTTAAATGTGTGTCTCCTTAAACAACCGTATTATACTTAAGGCCCTTTTAATCTCTAACTAGTACCTTCTATAGCAGTGACCTTTAAGTTAGTCTCCCTGAGTCTTTAGTCTCCTCATATTCTCTCTTCTAATAGCCAGAATGATCTACCTAAAATACATACTTGATGGTCTCACTTTCTCATCTAACATCCTTAACTGATTCTCCACCAGCTTTACCTTAGCAGAACCTAAAAAGACCACGTGTGATCTAGCAATTCTATTAGTAGTCCTGTGACTTGTCATTTCTAGTTTTATACTCTGTGGTTTATATGTCTTCAAATGCATAATACTGTTTTCTTCCTTTATGTATGCATTTGCTGGCTCTAGGCCAAGATTCCCCTCAACTCATTTATGCTTTTATTCATTTGCCCATTATTTATTGAATGACCTAGTATTCAGCGAATCTTTCATCTTCTCCCCTACATTCTCTAAGGATAACCTTCTCAGTTACTCCAAAAATAACCTCAGCACATACTGTCTACATTGTTTTTATAGTTATACACTCTGCACGTGCGCGCGCGCGTGCGTGCGTGCGTGCGTGTGTGTGTGTGTGTGTTGTTTTTCTCACCAGAGTGGGCGCTTAAGTTCATCATTTGATCACTGGTATAAATCATGTGCTTGAATTATATAAATTTCATGTAGGAATAACTTCAGAAAATGATACTGCTGATTTGGCCTCAGGTTATCTTATCCTAATTTGTTCATCTCTGATATCTCCTCTATTGCTTGTTTTTTCTTTTTTTTTCTTTTTTCTTTTTTGCAGCAGTGAGGATTGAACCCAGGGGCATTCTACCTCCAAGCTACACCCCTAGTCCTATTTTTTTATTCTTTATTTTGAAACAGGGTCTCACTAAGTAGCTGAGACTGGAGGCAAACCTGGATCCTCCTCTCTCAGCCTCCCAAGTATTGGGATTACAATCGTGCGCCACCATACCTAGCTCATCTATTGTTTTTTACCTCTTCTCTTTGAGGTTTTTTTTTTTTAACCAACTATAAAAAATACAGGACTGACTTTAGAGGTCATCTAGGAGACTCCCTTGTAGAATATAGAAATCCTGCTCTATTATTTCTAGTAAATGGTCATTTAGCTTATATTTAAATGCAATACGGAACCTTAGTACCTTTTAAGGCAGTCTAGACTGCTTTCATTATTTAATACATGCTTTGTATTGTTTATAATTTGCATCAGGAGCACCAGGAAATCTGAATTAGTTAATGGTAGGAAAGTGTTAAAGAATTAAAAAGCTTAACTGTTCATTCATCTAAACAAAGGAAAAATGCAGTTGTATTTTCATATTTTTGCCAGTGATAGCATGCATAATTTAAAGCAGCATGAGCAACCTCTAAACCTTTAACATTAAATTTCAGAGTATTTACATGTTTTAGTATAATATATACTTTCCAACTTGTGATTTAATTGGTTACTACAAATAACTATAGACCTTAAAATAAAGCTAAGTGATAGAGAAGTGATCTGAAACTGGCAAGTTGGCATTAAAATGCATTAATTAGCAAGACAGACAATAGACGTTAAAGTAAATAAGAGATTTTAAGTACTTTGATGACAAAAGACTAATTTTTAAAACGGATGTCATTTTATATAAAAATAAAAATTTAAACACTTGAGTTATTATATGCTGTGTATCTTGACTACAGTACCATTTTAATAATTTCTGAAGGTTTAATTTCAGAATGAAGAATATAAAATACTCTGCCAATCTAGCTTGATAAGACTTTTAGCTCAAATAGAATTAGAAGCACTAAGCATTTTTCTTTTAGTGATTAATGTTGATATTCATTTGTTTTTATCACCCAGTCTCATTTTATGGCTTTCAGAAAATCATTTTGATTTTCTTGGAAGAAAAAGCTTATCACATTATAAAAAAAATTCACCTTGAAAGAAATATAAGAAAAAATTATTTTGAGGGAAGGAGTTCTAGTATGGCCTCTTCTTATATTATCATCCCTTCCCCCCCCCTCAGCCCCACAAAAGAAAAAGGAGCTAACTATGAAGTAAGCATGTAACAGACATATCAGCATTAAAATTATTTCTGTTTTCATTATTGGCGATTAATACGGAAATTGTAGTTCATATGTGGTAGGTTCCTAGTTACTCCATATTTTTGTTGAAATTAAGCATAATGTTTATAAAATGTAAGCAATATAACAGGACTGAAATAATTTGATCAGTTGCACTGCATTTTTCATAGTTCATTTGGAATTATAATTATTTGGCTCTTTAGTTTTGATCATATGATAGCACCATAAAGTCTTTTGATTCATTTATCTAATTTGTTCTCTTTTTAAGATGGTTCCATGGGAAGATTTCCAAACAAGAAGCTTATAATTTACTAATGACAGGTACTTTTATACTCGCCTTTTTTAAAGTCTTAAAAAAAAAAAAAACCATTTATCATGTACTGTATCTGCCTTTAGTATTCAGTTAATGTTTATTATAATTTCTTCCTCAGGACTGAGAAGATGATATTTTTAATTTTTGTTTTTAGCTGAAACATACATGTAGTGCAAAATTCCATTCAGTGTGGCTTTCTTTTACCCCAGCTTCTGTCCTTCTCCCCTTCCCCAAATGTAACACCTGATGACAATTCTTTTCTGAATGTTTCTAGATGTTTTCTATGTTTATGTGTGTTTTCCTTTCTTCCCTCCAACATATACGCATACTTACTAGAATAAGCAACACATTTTTTTTTTCATATATTGGGAGAGCATTCCATATTGGCAAGTATAAATGAATTTTTATTCTTTTCAGTGGTCATAGCTTTCTGTTCTAGAAATACTATAATTTACTAAGTCCTACATAGAAGGATATTATGTTATAGTCTTTTATTTTTTTCATTCAGATCAGCAAAAAGCATTCTTATATTTATTTTTGTACACTTGTGTAATTATATATTTAAGCCTTATTTAAAATATTAATTTTTAACATGTCCCACAACTCATGTGACTATAGGGAAACACAAAGTAAAAACTAACTTACATTGTGGATTTATTATTTAAAATGAAAAGTAACCTGTCATTGTTTATTCTTAATAAATATTGAGGCTGAATTAATTTACCAACTAGTTTTTTAAAGAAGTGACATCTTGTAGAAATTTGACACAAACTTAATCCATAATATGTAATTCAAAGTGTTGGTTCTTTAAAAATAGCTTGGTAATTTCTGTATTTGGTAAAATAAATTCTAATAGTGAATGAACCATTGGTTATTAAAGATATCTGAATTGCTATTTGAGGCTATACGGTATTGCATTTTAAATTACTACTTTAGTTTTGAGAAATTGAAGCAGTTTTTGAAGTGCTTAATGTATTAAGCTACATTAAGTAGATTCAAAACATAAAGAACATGATATGGTAGTAATATAAACCAAATGCTAAACCACAACATGCCATTGATTTCCAAGGTGGGACCAAATATTTATTTTAGCTAATTTATGATACAAATTTATAGTTGAAACTTGCATTGCTCAAACTTGAGTCACCCATTCTTCTTTTAAACATATAACAGGAAAAGAGGCTAAACGTAATTTCTTACACTAGTTTGCATTTTCTTGGGCAATATGCTCTTTTGAGAATTTGGTGGAATTTTCTCCCTTGAGAAGTACATATATTAAATATTTGTGTGTACAATTTTCATGTAATTCCTATCTTACATTCTAAAAGAAACAGAGTATCTCAGATTCTTGTCATCAAGATTTGTTCTATCAACTTAGAAACACTTTCATTTTAGCCTATATTAAATACACATTTATTTAGTTTCTTCAGCTTTTGTGTTTACTTTGTATGAAGCCTTGAAGATTCAGTTTAAGGATTTTTTTTAACTTTGTATTGAATATTAAATTACTCGATAACAAATGCATTGGCTGCATGTTGGACTTATTAATAATTTACACATAATTAAATCTACATCTGATATTTTAAGTGTTCATTATTTTTTCCTAAAACAAGTAAGTCCTTATGTTTTCTATGTTATTAGGACTTAAACAGAGAAAAGACAGAGCATCTCAATTGAAGATATTAAAACATTTCTCTAAAATTAGTATGAGGATAATATTGCTTTTACATCTTTTCTGTATAAAATACAGAATAAAATAGTTTATGAATATTGAGTTTGATAATATACTCATCAACTATTTCAGTTGTTTTCAATCTACCTTTGTAAGCTTTTAGTAGTCTCCTTTATTATAGTTTTTATTTTATTATTATATACACATACATACAGATAGATATTTGCCATACTGACAATACAGTCATTACTTTTTAATCATTAATTGGAAGTACTGATAAAGTATAGACTATTTCTAAGCAAAATTGGTTCTTACTAGGGGACTTACACATAGAATGTAGCAGTTTAGGTTATTCTTTCCAACCTATGATAGGTATAGACATTATGACCAGAAGCTACTGCTACAAATTTTCTGTTTTGTATTTTTGTGAAATAAAGCTGGTAAGATATACCAGAACTATAGTAGATGAGCAACATGAATGGTTGTGAATCATCAACCAGAAAGAAATTGTCCTTAAAAAAAACAAGTGTCTGTGCTGGGCGTGGTGGCACACGCTTGTAATCCTAGCATTTGGGAGGCTGAGACCGGAGGATCCGGGTTCGCAACCAGCCTCAGCTACCTAGTGAGGCCCTCCGCAACTTAGTGAGACCCTGTTTCAAAATAAAGAATAAAAAATGGGCCTGGGGGTATAGCTCGGATGTAGAATGCCCCTGAGTTCAGTCCCCAGTACGGCAAAAAAAAAAAAAAAAAACAAGTGTATGGTGAAAATTTATATATGGTTATGACTTTGAATGTACTTTATAATTATAGTACTTAACATCTTTTCTTTTTTATTTGATAATTAGTGAATAAAACTAACAGCTTGATTTTTACAGTTGGACAAGTCTGCAGTTTTCTTGTGAGGCCCTCAGATAATACTCCTGGTGATTATTCACTTTATTTTCGGACCAATGAAAATATTCAGCGATTTAAAATATGTCCAACACCAAACAATCAGTTTATGATGGGAGGTCGCTATTACAACAGGTAAAATATGAGAAATTTTTAGTTATGTTTTACTTTTGGTAAAAGTAGTTGAAATCTTGATAATGTATCAGACTCAAAATTACATAAAAGTTTCTGACTTTTTAATATAACTTAGTAGAAGTCCAAAATTTCCTTAGACAGTGCAAACATGAATCTAAATTAATAAGTTACTTTGTTTTTAAAATAATTTATGACATAAAAACTTTATATACAAGATAATTGTAATAAATTTTCCAAGTCTATATATTATCTACACTAGGAGAAAAACATCGAATCTAAGAAAATTATGTTACATTTAGCAATGAGTAATTTTAATAGAGAAAAAAAAGTTCCCCAAGAATTATCCATACAGATGTTAGTTACCATGTAATTGGGTTGTTCTCAAGTTGCTATTTCTTATATGCCATGATTGGTTCTTACTTCTCATCTTCAAAGTAAACTGTTGGCTTGTCCCAAAAACTCAGAATGAATTTTAGTTGCTTAAGAAGGTAAATTATTAGAAGAAACTGTATAATAGAATGTTAACTTTTTTTTCTATAAAAGCCAAAGTAATTCTTCATTTTTGGGTGAAATGTTTTCCGATATCTGCAATCTAGAGTACCATCATTTTCCCTCATTTGGAGGCTGGAATAATCTTGTTTTAAAATACTGACATTTGCCAGGCACTCTAATCCCACTACTTGGCAGGGTGAGACAGTAGGATCACAGGTTCAAGGCCAGTGTGCAATAAATTAGCAGGACCCTGTTTCAGAATTATAAATAAAATTAGGCTAGGAGTATAGCTTAGGGGTAGAATGTCCCTGGGTTTAATCCTCAGTAGCACACACAGAAAAATACTGACATTTGCCTACTTACGAGATCAATACCACTCTAGTGTTCCCCATCCCAGTTAGAATTTCTGTCTTTTGCAGCTTAACCTTTAAGTATATAGAGATCCAGTGCCTGGTTTATCTGTAAACCAAAACAAAAACCCCGACAGATTTTTCTAGTTGCTTGCTAGTTCAGTGGACAGTTCTAAAACATCAAGTGAAGGTATGCGTCTGGGTAGTTGGACCCTTTTGCATACCTCATGTAAACTGCTCAAGTACCTTCTATACTATAATCTTATGTTTTAAACATCTTCATTGAAAATCCAGCTAGCTGTAATTTGGGCTCTTTATACATTTTTCCCATTTTTTCAGAGATTTGGAACATTACAATTATAAGTTGAAAACATTTTCTTAATTAACACATGTCCAATTTTAGATATTTTTAAAGATAAAGTTATTCACATATATATTTTTAAAGTTTGTTTTGTTTATTGACTTCAACTTCCTGGGGATACCCCTATGTGCTGCAAAATGAAATTTCAGCTACACACTGAAGACAATCAGTAAAACTTAGAAAGATAATCTTTGTTAATAAAGACCATCATGGAACAACAAAAAAGTATTTTAAATATATTTCCTTTTAAATTATTGCAGAATTATCAGTCTGGTTGCAAAACGGAGACTTTTTTTAAAAGTTAAATATATGAAAATTTAATGGCCTTGACCATTTCTCCAAATCCTTGACTTTCAGATTTTTTATTCCCATTTTTCAAAGTTCAGGTTTCTTATTGTTTCTGTTTTAATATTAAGATTTTGGGAGTAGGGTATACTGGGGATTTAATCCAGGGATATTGTATATCTGAGCTATATCACTAGCACTTTTTATTTTTAACTTTGAGATAGGTTCTTGGTAAGTTGCTAAAGGTTGCTGAGGCTGTCCTCGAACCTGCCATCTGCCTGTCTGAGCTTCCCAAATATGGGATTATAGGCATGTGCTACCATACTCAGCCAATATTAAGTTAAAAAAAAAAAAAATACATGCCAAAATGTGACTCCAATTAATCGAAATTGGCAGTTTTTATAGTTGCGTTAGAAATATATACTCCTATTTCAACATTAATGTCAGAAACAATTCTTAGGGAGATACATCTTTGTGCTTACCATTTATTGTTCAGATATGAACATGTAAAGTAGGATTATAAGCCAGGTGTGGTGTCACACACTTGTAATCCCAGTACTTGGGAGGCTGGGACTGGAGGATCCGGCTGTGGCCAGCCTCAGCTACTTTGTGAAGCCCTCTGCAACTTAGTGAGATCCTGTTTCAAAATAAAGAATCAAAAACAGGACTGGGGATGTAGCTTGGGGGAAGAATGCTTCTGGGTTCAATCCCCAGTACCACCCCCCCCCCAAAAAAAAGGTAAGATTATCCTGTAAATCTAACACAGCCATATTCTGCTATCATGTATCTCCTTTGACCACACATTAAATTTGCAGATATGAGAGGTATCAGTTATATTTGTTTCATTTAGAATTTGTTGGCATATAATTTTGTTCTTTTATCAAAATTTTTAAAAAGTAAAGGAGTAGAGGAGGTATTTAGCCTCAAATTTGATGTAGCATATATTTGTTAACTAATCTGCTTTGTGAAATATATTGTACAGATCCTGTGTATACACAATAAAGACACTATTTCTGCATTAATACTGCTCAAGTCTGCTAGAAAAGATGATTTGCAGACTAAAATTGAGGCGATACACAAATGTGCATGGGAGCCAGTGAAAAGAGAATAATTCACTAAGGTTGAGAAGGAAGAGGGAGGATTTGGTTCTGAATTTGAAGATTATTAATATTTATCTTGGGTTCAAGAAAAGGGGCACACAGTTTTATGTACTAAGAAGTTAACTAAAATTATAGGACAGAATGTCAATAAGTTTAAATTTAGCCTGTTTTAGTTTTCTGAGATGTGTATCTGATTTCATGTCTAAAATTTTTTTATGGAATGTCTAAGATATTTTAGTTTGTTGTGTCTCCTTTGTCTTTAGGTGTATCTGGGTATTTAACCAGAGTACTTAAAAAAACAAACAACAAACAACTTTTTTAAGTCCATCTCATTGGTAAAAATCTGTCATTAGGACACACTTTTAAATTTGCTCCTGGACATTCCAAACTGTACTTCATAACAGTTTCCATGAGTTATATTCCTTCAGCTCATGGAAAACAATTATATTGTAACACTGAGATACTATACAAGATTATAATCTTTGATGTTTACTCATTTTCATTGATTTGATGCTTTTTACTTAAAAAGACATAGTTATTCATAGAGGTATCCAGCAATTTTCTATTGTATTTCCTGATTTTCATTTTTCTTCTAACATTTTTTGGATTTATGTGGTACTGTGTTCTTCATTTAAGTTCATAACCTTTTGTTGTCTTTAAAATGCTTTTTTATTTGTCTCATTTTCACCCCATCCCTCTGCCTTGTGTTAAATGCTGCCTTTGGTATTTAGTTCATAATCATGAATCCCCTGCCCGCCCCCTTTAATTAGTTGTCTTTTCAGTCTTTTGCTTTTGAACATTTTATATTTGGCTTAAATTAACTTTGTAGCTTAGTAAAAGTATATTTGGAGCTACACACACACACACATTTATTCTCCCTCTCCCTTCTCCCCTCTCCCCTCCCCTCCCCCCTCTCTCCCCTCCCTCTCTGCTATTATTGTATCAATAGGAAGAAGCTTGGGGAAAAAAAATCAAGGGGTAGGTTAAAAAAGATCTATTTGGAGAAATATTTCTTGG
Source organism: Graphiurus murinus (assembly GCA_004027655.1). Lineage (NCBI taxonomy): Eukaryota > Metazoa > Chordata > Mammalia > Rodentia > Gliridae > Graphiurus > Graphiurus murinus. The sequence continues at coordinate 6,041 of PVLC010013978.1, read as the reverse complement.
GTGTCATAAAAATACCCATTCTTCTAATATATTAAAGGAAGGTTTAAAATGTGAGGATTTAAGTATTCAGGGCTTTTAAAGGGTCCTAGTACACTTTTAGATATTTAAAAGAAAAACTCATGACAGGCTAAAATCTGTGTTAAAATACATTATGTTGCTAGAAATGTAGCTCAGTGGTAGAGTGCTTTCCTAACAGGCATCATTAAGGCCCTGGGTTTAATCCCAAGCACTCACTGCAAAATAAATAAAAAGTAAAAAGAACTTTATTAAAAAACGAAATACATTGTCATTTTAGGTTTTGTTTTGCTTCTACCGTCACCTGCTGTTCATGCATTTTATAACCTAATTGCCTCTGATGTAAAAGCTAAATGTTTTGTTGATAAAAGTTGTTATTTTACCTGAACACTACTTCTTAAATAAATATAATTTCTCTATCAGTTCTTAATTCTCAATGTCTCTGAAGTACTCCTAATTTTAAACAAACAAAAAAACATGGACTTGTTAATCATTTCCTCACTTATGGGGACTTGGAGTATGGTAATGTGGACCTGGATGCTCACTTGATATATGTGGAAAATAAGAATCTCTGACTCATGTATCCTATAAACCTGTATTGGAAACATTCTTGTTTTTCTTCAGTAATGTGACCATTATGATCATTTATTCTATTAATGTATTCAGGTGGTATGCTTTGAAAAACAACTTATCAATAGATAATCTTTGGCAACAGGTTTTACTTGTATTTTAAAAGGTTTACATTTTTTTGTGAGAAAAGTTGTTTCAATGTTAGTTATTTTTATTTTAACAGCATTGGGGACATTATAGATCACTATCGAAAGGAACAGATTGTTGAAGGGTATTATCTTAAGGAACCTGTACCAATGCAGGTCAGTGTTATTTTTATTTTTTAATAATTAGCATTTTATTTTAAAATGCATTTTAGAGATGTGTTTATACTGATATTCATTGAATTAAAATTAGGTAAAATTTACAATTGTATATTCAGATTCTTTCAGAAAAGGATGGATTCTAAGAGAAATTCTTTGTTTTTATCTGTTGATTTTAGATAATTAGGAAATTCTTGGTGGCTTTTTGAGAAGAGAAACATTGATGGGGGCAAAAGCCAAGTAGCTCTAGGTTGGAGTGAGTTTTTTTGAGATGAAAGTGGAAGATAGCTTAGATAAATCACAGACAGGCTTATCTAGGTGAGCTTGGTAAGCAAAGAAATTTTTTTAAATATGAGAGAAGAGGACTCAGGCTAAAAGGACTTTAAATTTTTTGTTCACTTATAATTTTATGGCAAGAGAGTTTGAACATGTCTGTGTACTCTTGAGTGAAGACTATACTAGAGAGGGGAGTGGTAGATGGGCGGAGCATAGGTGTTGGCAGTACCTGATATACAAGGTCTTAGGAATGCAAGCGTGGGTAAAATCCAAAACTAAGAGGAAAGGTTGGCCTTGAACAAGAAAGCCTCTGAAATATTGGTTGCTTAAAACACAAGTTGATTAGCCTCTATTTCTAATTCATTATACTTTTTGAAATGTGGTCAGGCAAAGGCATAGCACAGTTAGAAAAAAGTACTTCAGAGGGAGACTAAGAATTTTCCTATGTGGAAAATGGAGATACTGATATTTCAGAGACAAAAAAGGAATATGAAAGAGATTTTGGGTACCCAGCAAAAGTTATTCAGTAGTTTTTATAATGTTTGTCGTTTTTTAAATTTTTCCTCCTACTAACAACTTAATTTCAGATGGTTATATGTGCAACTCATTTCAGTTACTGAGTCAGAAATCACTATTCTGAAACTATTATTTAAAGTCAATAATCATCACAATCTTATCACATTTTAATATATCTCTCTTCATTTCCTCATGCTTTTCTAGTAGAATGTAAGGTCCATGATACTGGAAACTTTTTCTCCATTGAATTGTCTTCCCCCATCCCTTGAACAGTAGTAGACATTAGATCATCAATAAATACTAATTATATGATTGACTCTTTTCCAGCAGGAAACTTCACCCGCTTTATCTTGTTACTAAACTAAATGTCTTAAATCCCTGTGTGCTACTGCCTATCACCATGTCAGTTCTATCTGTCTAAATACTGCTAGTTTCACTTTTTTGATAACTCCCTAATAACTATAGTTAACACAAATGTATTACTTCTGCTGGCAGTTCTGGCAGATCCTGGCTGCTAACTTTTCTAATGACTGCATATAAAAAAACAGCATAGTGTGGTCTATGCTTTATAGAAACCAGTGCTGAGGTCATACTTAGGAATCACGAGTGCCTTTATTTCCACATGACAGATCCTGCCATACAGTTCCAGCATTATACCCTAATTCTAAGTCATATTGACTGGTTGACTAGTCGTGGTTATAATTTGTTTCATAAGTCCATAAGTTCTGTTCATCCATAAATTAAATAATAATTTTTCCCATCAATTTGTGCTTGTAGTTTTCCAATTTAATTTTTGGAGTTAGAAAAGTAGCATGTGACATCGGCAAACTTAATGTTTAAGAATTACTTCAAATATTTAGCATGTCTCACTCTTACTTGTTACTGTTTCATAACTAAAACCCCAAATTGTTGTCCTTTGTGACAATGCCTATAAAATGTTGAATACCTTAAAAAAGACAACTGCTTATTATAAAGCAATTTGATTACTATATAGAAACTATTGAATACTAGTTATTATAGTCTATTATTTTGGACCTAGAGTGAAAGTAGATTAGAAGTTTGGGTAATCAGAATACTTATCTATCTTTTAAGCAGGATTCTGATTATTTGAGAACTTCATAAAGGTTAGTGATACTTTTTTACTAATGAAAAAATGGATCACTTGGCAAAATCAGCTCATTCTCCCTAATGTGAACCTTTGTACCCCAACTCAGACTAAGATGCCAAAACAGAAAAAGAAGATTCCTAATGAGGTCCTTAGACCTAATGCTTCTTGAGTCAGGCTCTAAAAGAAAAGAAAGACCCTTTTCAGACAACACACTCACAATACAAATAACCAACCTTATTGAGATTATAGGTATACACAACCCTGCCCTGTGGAGATGTTCTGCTTTTCAAAGTAAACGCCAAAGTCCTAGCTGGTGTGCCTATAAGCCCAGTAAATTGAGAGGCTGAGACCAGAAGATGGCAGTTCGTGGCCAGTCTCAGCAGTTCAGTGAGGACCCTGTTTCAAAATAAAACATAAAAAAGACTGGGGCCTTAGCTCAGAGGTGGAATGCCTCTGGGTTCAATCCCTAGTACCCCCTCCCCCAAAAAAACACAAAAAAACAAAAAACAAAGCCAACATCCTTACAATGGGATATAAAGCCCTACAGTGGCATTTCATTTGTTCTCTAAAAACTCATCTGTTTCTACTGTCCTTATCTGTCACTTTTTTCCATTCACACTTGACTTTGGTGGTGTTTTGTTTTAAATATGCCATGCTTTTTCTGACCTTAGGATCTTGCCACTAGCTGTTTACTCTGCCCAAAATGATTTTTTTTTTCTTCTCAGAAATCCAACTGTCTCTCTTGTCTTTCAAGTCTTTGCTCAAAAATTAGTTTCACAGTGAGACTTGTCTAAATACCTTAACACTACACCTTGCTCTACCTTGCAAAGCACTTTAACATCTTTTAGCATACAGTTTACTTATGTTTATTATGTCTTTCCCCAGTTAGAATATAAATTCCATGAAGATAAAAGATCTTTGATGTAGCTCAAGAACTAGAACAATACCTGGTAGTTAGCATTAATTGGATTAATTTATTGAATGGAATTTTCCTAGCCATTAAGGGAAAAAGGCAGGGTTTGCAGTTGAAGTCTGGCTTTAGGAGCCTGCATACCTAAATTCTAGGCAAAAGCTTGGTTCAATGGCTGTTAGTGACTGTCACCTACTGGGTTATCTACTACCCTTAGGGAGGAATGTATGAGATTTGGGACCTCCCTCTCCAGAATTATGTAGAGAGTGGGTTGAGATAAGAAACCACAGAGGAAACCTTCCTTTCCATAATACAGTGATTTACTAGGACTTGGAAAGTGGAGATGTGTTCTTACCCTTAGTGCCTTTTAAGATAATTAGAATCAGGAGTTGTGAGGTCAGTATAACATACCCTACTTTAATTTAATTTTTAAAAGACATAAAAATATTATCTTGAATTTAGGTGTTTAAATCCAAATATTAATGTAGTATGTCTTAAATGACAAATGTGTCCTGTTCTGCAGCTAATACTAAGTATTATCACCACTGAAGTTGATAAGTATAAATCAGTATTACTAGTGATAGGTGGTCATTACTGTTTATTATACGGGTCCATTATAATCTTTAAAATTTTTATATTGTTAATTTACACATAATCTGCAGAAACAAGAATAAAGGGATAATCCCAAAATAACTCTTTTTAGAAAATGTAATAACTTGATATAGCAAATATTTGTTCCATATTTCCCTGGTTAAATGGGCTTACATCCCTGGAATAGACCGGTCTTTTGAACACAATTGACCAACTCTTTTGCCTGTACTTGGGACAAACACATCTTATATATTCCAATTCCAGATACTTCTCTAACAAGACCTGCTTGTAATTACTTTAGTTTTTCTTGCATTTTCACTGTCAAAATGCAATAGTGATAGCAAATTTTAATATATTGCTACTAGGTTCTAGCTTAATTCTTGTATTTGAATCATCAAGATGCAATACTTTTAAAAACTTGGAAGACTCATAATTTTATTGAAGAATACAGTATGCTCCAAAAGTGTAAAATGTTTTTATGTTTGGAGTTATAAGCACCAATCTAGTGAACTTTTAAATTTCTCTATTACATGTTTTCCTCCAATAACTCTTTTACACAGAGTGTCTTCAGCATTTGTCCATTTACAAATGATACTAAGTTTGGTACATAAAAATTTAAAGACCTAGTCTCATTTATGTTCAGCAAAATAGGATTAATCCAGGTCTCGTCACAAAACACTGCATGATAATGTCTTTCCTATTAAATGACTAAATAGATGAGAACATCATATTTTCTTTTCTTTTCCCTTAGAAATAATATAGTTCAGTCATTGATTCTTTAGTTTGAGAAAATTCATTACATATGTTACCTGAAGAATAATAGGCTGAGATTTAGGTTATCAAAGTCAATTTTGACATCACAATAGAGTTCAGAATGCTATTTCTTTAAATTCATATTCTCATTCTTCTGATAAATGTCAAATGTATTCCTCTGTCAATTTTTTCTGTTTGTCATTACAAGCAGAAAATTAACAGTTCTGGATTTTTAAGTGTGTTCAATGGAAGCTAATAAAAAGACAACAAAGATGGCCTTTTATCCTTTTTTTTGAAACATGCTGCAATACTTGGCAGCACAATAAAAAAATCAAGGGGTGATGCAACAGAGATGATTTATTTCACTATTGCATTCTTCACTAAGAGGGTTAGCAAAGTTTTTCTGTAAAGGGCCAGATTGTAAATATTTTGTTTTGTGGCCATTTAATCTCTGTCACAACTAGTAAACTCTGCCTTTGTAGTTGAAAGCAATCATATCCTTTCATTAAAGGAATAAGCTCAGCAGTGTTCCAATAACACTTATATACAAAAGCAGATAGTGGACTGGATTTAGCATGTATGTCACAGTTTGCCATTTATGCTTCTATTTTCTTATTATTTTCATATGTATTATTTTAGCAAACTTAGGAATATTTGTTGAGAGGTGAAATAATTCCTAGGACGATGAAACAGCAGAATGTCTCCAAATACAGGAAAAATAAGATCATGAAAATCCCATAATGTATCTTTGATTTGTAAGTGGATTGATTGGACCTATGATGTCTCTAAAAATCTTAAAATAGTAATGATAAAAACTGCTTGAAGAGGCGGGCGTGGTGGTGCACGCTTGTAATCCCAGCATTTTGGAGGCTGAGACCGGAGGATCCAGGTTCTCGGCCACCCTCAGCTACCTAGTGAGGCACTCTGCAACTTAGGGAGACCATGTTTCAAAATAAAGAATAAAAAAATAGGGCTGGGGGTATAGCTTGGAGGTAGAATG